>PVIH01004075.1:126964-147725 GCA_004025045.1 Sigmodon hispidus | reverse complement strand
ATATGTGGATATCTGTGTGTGCATGTATGTGCATATGTGGATATCTGTGTGTGCATATATGTGCATATGTGGATATCTGTGTGTGTGCATATATGTGCATATGTGGATATCTGTGTGTGCATATATGTGCATATGTGGATATCTGTGTGTGTGCATATATGTGTATATGTGGATATCTGTGTGTGTGCATATATGTGCATATGTGGATATCTGTGTGTGTGCATATATGTGTATATGTGGATATCTGTGTGTGTGCATATATGTGCATATGTGGATATCTGTGTGTGTGCATATATGTGTATATGTGGATATCTGTGTGTGCATATATGTGTATATGTGGATGCCTGTTTGTGTGTGTGCACATGTGAAGGTCAGAGGTCAATATCAAGTGTTATTCCTCAAGAGCTTCTCATCTTGTTTGATGAAGCCTGGAGCTCACTTATGTGACTAGACTGACTTGCCATTCAGCCCCAGGATCCATTATCATTGCCTCCCCGGTGTTGTGATACAAGCTTGGGCTAACACACCCAGCTTTTTTGCAAGAGTTTGGGAATCAATCTCAGGCCCTCGTGCTGGCACAACAAGCGGCTTTACTGACTGAGCTGTCTCTGTGGGTCATTTAAATACTTTATCAGTGATTTTAATGAAGACACAAAAGGTAAGTGGCACAAACCAGACAGGCCATGGCCATTGTGCCTGCTAGAATTCTCAATGGTAAGAAGAGTTTCGGCATTACAACATTGGCAGAAAAAAATTAAGCTCCAAATTTGATAGTAGTTGTATGAAATGGGGCCTTTTTGATAGAATCACATGTAAGGTTATAGGTGATGACAAAGTCAGCGGGATCCAAAAAAGACTCTGTATTAATAAGGTAAGTGTATAACATGCAGTTATGAACATTTTCCATTTATCAAAGGGCAAAGTTTTGAGACCAATTTTAAGTATGCTCTTTAGGAGATTCTTGAAAAGAGAGAGGGAGAGAAAGCGGAGAGTGTGGAGAAAGAGATAGAGAACAAGAAAGAACAGCAAGAAACCACACTAAGGAGAGTAATTAATGTTAAAATGACAACCAAGGAAGCATCCCACTGAGAAAATAAGACTAAGGCAGATATGACAGTCATGTCAAGACTGTACATTTAGTGCTGAGGGTGAAATGACAGGATGGCTTAACATAGGGCACAGTTATGTCCAGCAGGGCTGCAGACTGGCCTATCTTTATGAGGAATGAAATGATGCCTTATCCCTGCATTGAGGACTTCTGGGCAAATCTTCAATCGTTTGACACTAGTTGATGAAACTCAGGGATTATCAGCTGCTGCACATTCACTCTTTTTCTCTTTCCCCTGTTTCCCTTGTTTTATTTTTGAGGTGTGTGTGTATGTGATTGTGTGTGTGTGTGTGTGTGTGTGTGTGTGTGTGTGTGTCATGATGTTTGTGTGGGGGTGGTATCATGTAACTTTGCTCATTTTCACAAGATTTTATTTTATTCCCAGCCTGTAATGTTTGAGAGTGTATAGATGTGTGCACATGGGTCCAAGTGCCCAGGATTGATTCTAAGAATTATCCTTTATCACAGCTCTATCTTATTCACTGAACATAGTTTTGAATCAAACCCAGAGCTCACAATATGGTTAGCAATGTTAGCCTCTTGCTATGGAGACCCTGTCTCCATCATCTGAAGCTATAATTACAGGTGGGCCTCTGAACCCACCCAGCATTTACATGAGTGTTGAGGATTCAAACTCCGTCCCTTACACTTGCGGTGGCAAACATTTTAATCCATGAACCATCTGGCAAGTACATTACAGGCTGGGAATAAAGTAAAAACATGGTAAAAATGTGCAAAGTCACATGAACACCACCCACAGCTTCTCACAGGCTCTTAGGAGTGAAGACAAACTGCCCTGTGGAGTTATTGCCCTGGAAAGCTGACCCAGCAGAATGTGTTCTGTAAAACTTTTGCATTTCCTTTATTCTCCTTCCTTTTACTTCCCCTGAAGTCACCATGGGAGGAAGGCTGGTGGGTGCGGAAGAGAAAGAACAAAACTATTCTAGTTCCTATATGATATAAGTCATCGAACCTCAGGCAGATGCCAGCACTTCTGTCAGCAGATGACTGCACAGCTGGTTCATTTCCCCATCTCCATGGACACTAGTGGATTTCTACATATTCTGGAAGCTGAGTTAGCAAGGCTTAAGCTGCACAAAGTGCAATTCCCCACTCTGTGCATTCGATCTTATAAACTGCTTCAGCCAATGGGATGTTAGCAAACATGGATGTTTGAAGTATGCTTGTGCACTGGTGCATGCTGCCTTGCACTTTTGTGATTAGCAGAAGATCGTGCCTTTCAGTCACTGCTCCTCTAACCTGAACCCCAGAATAAAACACACAAGACCTGAACCTGACCTAGACCTGAAGCTAAACTCCATGGAGGTCAATAGACTTCAGTCTGAAGCAAACTCCTCCAGTTAACTAAGAGACTTCTATATGTAGGAGTATATGCTTTTGGTTGTATGTCCTAGAAATTAGGTACAATTTCTTATGCACCATTATCATTACAATAGCTCACTAACAAGAGATCATTCTGAGATTAAAAAAAAAAAAAAAGTTGTTGAAAGGCCAGGACTGCCAAGGAGCTAGGCTGCATTCAGCCAGCCCCTGCTGTCTACAGCACTCACCTGAGTCTGAGGCTGCTGGGCTCACCAGGCTCAGTAGCTCCCGCTCCTTCTCATAGTCCCCTTTGCAGAGCAGCTGGCCCTCCTTCAGGACAAACTCATCACCCTTCTGCAGCTGCCGTTCACAAACACAGCAGCAGAAGCAGCTCAGGTGATACACACTCTTCTGGGCACGCATGACAAACTCGTTGGGCGCAATGGCTTCAAAGCAGCCTGCACATTTGACAGCGAACAGTCTACAAGTGAGAGAAGGAAAAGCAATGGACATAAGGTTGGTCTGGACCTCGGTTTCCCCTCCAGTCAACAGTCAGAAGAACACTGAGCTCTGGGGCAGGAATGTTTGTACTGAAGCAGACTTCAGATTCAGGGTCTCTGTGGTCTCTCTAGATCCATGACAACTCAGGCTGACTAGTGAAGTCTCAAAATTTAGAGTTCTATTATTTTTTCACTTTAGTATTATCTGATGAGACCATAATTGCATTTGTAAATGCTAATGATGACTGTGGGATTCATTCATTATAGCATTTATTTACTATTTTCAAAATAAAGAGTTGGGTTTTTTTGTTTTGTTTTGTTTTGTTGTTTTGTTTTTTAGAGTAGCACAATTGCAGGGGCAGAAGGAACCTTTCCAAAACATTCTCTGTTTGTCCCTGAATGCCAGAGGATCTGATAGAGGAAGGTCAGATTACTGAAGGGAGAGAGGAGAGAAGTGGGGGGCGGCATGAGCCGTACTGCTCCTCTCTCCAGGAAGACAGGCACGAGCTGACACAGAGCATGCTCAGGAAGCTGATGCCAATTTGTTCTGCTAATAAGTCCCACTTTGGCAGGAATGGTGAAAACATAAACAACAGAGAATGTTTTCCTGTAGATAAGCCAATCACCTCATTGGCCTAAGTGTGCCAACCCTAGCTCTTTGCTTGTTCATGTCAATCACTTATTCTCCTTTTCAATCATTTATGTTCATTAATTCAGAAACATTTACTGAATGCCCTGTGATACACTATCCACTCTGTGTCTTAACAGAGACAAGAAAAAAAAAAACAGAACCCCAAATTTATCTACATATAGAGTCAAGTGTACAGTGTGTGTGTGTGTGTGTGTGTGTGTGTGTGTGTGTGTGTGGTATTGCTGCAGACTCAACAGTATACAAGACAAACCCTTCATTGTATGGAGCTCACATTTTTGTGGAAAAACATAAATAAAACTAGGAAGATGGCTCAGTGGAAAAAGGTCCTTGTGCAAGACTGACAACCTGAATTCAAGCCCGAAGCCCACTTAAAGGACTTCATAAAGTTGACCTCTGACATCTACATGAGTGCCACAGTGGCACTAGAATTTAAAAAGAACAATACAGAGGTGCCCCATGACTATGAAATATTCCAACACAAAGCTATAGCAAATATAAGAAGTTACAATATTCAATGACTTCCCAATCATAAAATTGTACTCATTAGGTTATAAGGTGCTACCCTCACACAGAATGTTTACCTTGGAAGCTTCCTGAAGAGGAGAAGGGTTGGAAAATAGAGTGAAGAGGAAGTTTGGGAAGAGTACCCAATGTAATACGACACACAGATTGGCAGGGGAGAGAGGAAAGACATTTAAGCTTGGAGTGGAGAAGCCGGTGCTTGAAAAAGAGAAGGAACCACCCTCAGACATCCTTAGGACAGGGCCCAATCTGTAGGATTGGAAGTATGGTGTGCAACACAAGCTGTGAACTGCCATCAGGAGCCCCTATGAAGCAGCTAACTTTTATTTTATTTTATTTTATTTTATTTTATTTTATTTTATTTTATTTTACTTTATTTTATTTTATTATTATGAATAAAGAAGTCACATTTTCTATCCATGTATATCCTTAATCAAGCTCCCTTCCCCCTCTCACCACATCAGGTCATTCTCTCTTCTCCACATCTCCCCACCCCCCCACCATGGGCAGCCGGTCACAATGTCCCACGGTCCGATATTTCTTAGATCAGCCTCCACTCCTGGCAAATGCAGTTTTCTCCCCCCAACAACAAACTGAGTCAGGTGTTCCTCTAGGGGGAGTGGGATCCAAGGGGTCAGTCCATGGTGTTTCTGATCCCAGCAGCTAACTTTCTATGTCCCCTTTCTGCCCCCACCCTCAACACTGGAGAAAAGTTGAGGACTGATCCAAATGACTGGTGTTGCCCTTTCACTACTAAAACTCCACAGCCAGGCCTCCCAGAACCAGAAGCCCTTCCCCTGGCCTCCCTTCCTCCAGCTGCTCACTGCAGGTTTCCTGACCACTTTGGAGTTCCAGAAATATTTTCTGTCACACCCTTGCCTCTTGCTCGATACCACGTTAGGCAGAAATCCTACCTAGTTCATCCCTTGGCCTCCCAAGGCCCGGGTCTCTGTTTGCCAACCTAAGCAAACTAATCAGTGCTTTTCCAGGAGCCTGTCAAAGGCCTTTTGTCCCCGAGCCTTGCCTCTGTTCCCCATCCCCTAAAATGGACTGTTGAACAGACTCAAGGCAAATGTTCCCAGGGAGTCAACAAACACTTCAGAGGCTGTAGCAGCGGGTGGTCGCATCTGTGCTTGTCTGAGCTGTGGCCTGTTAATCTCTTCCTCTTCTCCTTTCCCCTTAAATGTTTTCTCCACTTTATCATTTCCCCCCATGTTAGAGAAGGGACGGCATGAGCAAGCTCAACAAAGACAGTCCACCATGTTGACTCAGGAGCATTAGCAGAAGGGACAGAAGGCCTGAAGTGGTCATGTTCCCCTGAGGATTGCAGGCCAGCAGAGGCAGGCAGGCCTGATTCCTTTCATTTTCCCTTCCTGGATTCAAACCAGGTCAACTGCACCTTATTTCCTCATCTCTTGCAACCTTCGAGAGCAATTCAGGAAGAGGAACATGCCATCTACCACCTGGGTGCCAGATGTGTACTCAGCTGGATGGGTACCACTGTGGACCCAGCTGCTGACTGAACAGCCTCCCATAAGTTGTTTTCTCTAAGGCTCAGAGAAGCAGAGAAAAGGATTTGTTCAAAAGTCCAGGTCATAATTAAAACACAGCCTGTCTCTTCCTAGTGCTTGAGATGTGTCCCCCATGGTTACTTCTCCCTCTGAATGCTAATGAGACTACACTTTGGCTTCAGAGTCTGACAGGCTGCTGTGCCTGGGAAAGCTGGGCAATGTTTCCATGTCCCATGTAGACATGACATCCAACTTTTCTCACCATCCTGTCCCTGCCCCCTGATGCCCTTGGGCTCATCCCTTATCTCTTTCTTGTATCTCATTCTCACTTGTAAAAAGGCATCCTGTGCAATATGGTCCCAGGTAGTAAGTCCTTGGTGTTCCCTACATCTACAGGTAACCCTCTGTGAGGAGAGGTAAGGAGAGATGTTGGAACAAATGAACCTACATTTATCTTTAGGAAGCTACAGTGGGCAGGCGGCTTGTGTTGGCTAGATTTGTGTTAACTTGTCAAACTATCAGAGAGAAGGGAAACTTTGATGGAGAAAATGCCTCCAAAGATAGGTATATGGTTGTAAACCAAAATGTGGTTGCTGGAAATTGAATTCAGGACCTCTGGAAGAGTGGCCTGTGAGTGCTCTTAATGCTGAGCCATCTCTGACTGGAGTGAATGTTGAGCTGATTCACCTTGGGACTTCTTGCCCTTTTTGGGGAGTGGATGGGGGAATAGGGAGGAGAGAGTCTGAAGGCTGACCGGGAGAGATTGGGAGGGGGGAGGGAGGGAGAGTAAGGGGATTCATGAGAAAGAAGGACTTTATTTTATAAAATAATAATAATAATAATAATAATAATAATAATAATAATAAGTATGTGGGCCAGCCTTTAGAGCATTTTCTCAATTAGTAATTGATGGGGGAGGGTCCAGTCCACTGTGGGTGATGCCACCCATGGACTGATTATCCTAGGTTATATAAGGAAGCAAACTGAATAAGCCATGGGGAACAAGCCAGTAATGAGCACCCCTTAGTGACCTCTGCTTTAGTTCCTGTCTCCAGGCTCCTGCCTTTCTTAAGTCCCTGTGCTGACTTCATTCGGCAAGGAACAGCAATATGGAAGTGTAAGTGAAATAAACCTTTTCTCCTCAACTTTTTTTTTTGCCATGGTGTTTCATCGCAGCAGTAGAAACCCTAACTAAGGCAAAGCTCTAAATCACTGCCTCTAGATATCCTTAACTTTGTGACCCCTTACTACTTCCTCATGTTATAGTAGTAACCCCAATCGACAGCCTACAGAATGGGAAAAGATTTTCACCAACTTGACAAGTGATAGAGGACTGATCTCTAAAATATAGAGAGAACTCAAGAAACTAGAAAACCTTGAATAACTCAATCAAAAAATGGGGTTCAAAACTAAAAAGGAAATTCTCAGCAGAAGAATTACAAATGGCTGAAAGGCATATGAAAAAGTGTTGGATATCTTCAGCCATTAGAGAAATGCAAATCAAAACAATTTTGAGATACCACCTGACACCTGTCAGATTGGCTAAGATAAAAGACACAGAGGACAACCTATGATGGAAAGGTTGCAGAGCAAGGGGAACACTCCTCCATTGTTGGTGGGAGTGTAAGCTTGTTCAACCACTCTGGGATACAATATGGCAGTTTCTCAGAAAACTGGGAATCAGTCTCCCAAAGGATCCAGGAATGCCACTACTGGGCATGTACCCTAAAGATGCACATCTGCACCCCAAAGGCATTAATTAGCTCAACTATGTTCATAACAGCATTATTTGTAATAGCAATAACCTGGAAACAACCTAGATGTCCCTCAACTGAAGAATGGATTAACAAACTGTGGTACATCTACACAATGGAGTACTACTCAGCAGTAAGAAAAAATGATATCCTAAAATTTGCAGGCAAATGGATGAATTTGGAGAATATCCTCCTGAGCGAGGTATCACAAACCCAGAAAGATAAGCAGGGGATGTACTCACTCATTAGTGGACTTTAAACAAAAAGCAGTGCATGCCCAAGCTGCAAACCACAACCACTGAGCAGCTTGGGATCTGAAGCACCTTGGACTGGCACCTTGGAGCCCATTCCCTCCAGAGGAACACCTGACCCAGTCTTGATGTTGGAGTGAGAAAATTGGATCTGCCTGGAGTGGATGCTGAATTAAGCCACCTTGGTACCTTGCGACCTCCTGCCCTTGCTGGGGAGGAGATAAACTGATGGGGAGAAGAGAGAGTGACTGGGAAGTGCAAGAAGGGGAAGAAAGTCTGAACAAGGGGATACATGGTTAAAAATATGACTTTATTCATAATAAAAAAGGAAAAAGGAAATTACCTTCATTGTTACTTTACAACTGTAATTTAAGTTATAATTGTAATGTAAATATCTGATAGGCAGGATATTTGATATGCAACCCCTGTAAAGGGTCATTTGACCCCCCCCCAAAAGGGACTGTAAACCAGAGGTTGAGAATCACTGCTCTATATGAGTAGTCACAGTTGGATGTGGTTGGGACATGTACAGAGAAATAGCACAGACAAATGACTGAGGCTATTAGTCACAGAATCTTTTATCATTGTTCTTCCTCAGTTCCCCTCTTGCTGTCTTTCTCCCATGAGTTTCCAGGCAGTGAAATACAGACTGGCTTTAACTTCATTCTGTGTCCTGCTGACATCTTCTTGTACATCCAAAAGCTATAAGAGGTACAACAGTGAGTCTTGCTGTAAGTCTACTCCACAGGCTCTACTACATCCTAATGATATGATTTACTTATCATTGGCTCTTGCAGCGTCAGCCTTCACAGAGGATAAAAGCAAGTATGATGCCTACATCCCTCAGCAAGAAAAAAATGAGTAAGAATGCATACATGAAATACTTTGTCAGCTTTAATTTTTAGTTATTTTTTATTGGCCATATATCTGCCTTTTATACTTTTAGATATTTCCTTCTTGCCCCAAAAGTGAGTTTTCGTGTTTAAACACCTCCAGAGCTTCCACCTAAGACAGACCTTCTTCTAGTATGAGCTCTTTCACTGACTCCTAACTTGGACTTCATTTCTGGCCATGGTGTTCCAGGAAGAGCATGTTCCTCACACCCACCTATGGCCCCATCGCTGGCCAAGTTCATCCACACAGAACTCTATTTCTTGTAGCTGACTTCATGACTAAATCTCTGTATCCTCTGCTTAGAGCCACAGCAGAAATCAAAGGGGAAAGGAGCATCTTAACCCAGGGAAAGAGGCAGGTATACCTAAGATCAGAGTTTTGCTTTTAGGAATGGGTTCTAAGAAGCCACTCCAGTTCCTAGACCATGAGTTTCTTGTCTTTCCTTTTTTAATGGTAAGTTTTGTCCTAAACACACATATTACCAAAACTTTAGAGGTTAGGGAAAAGTAGGAGAGTATGTCTCTAGTCTCTATATCTTCTCATTGTGCAATGCTCAGCCAGAGAAGCCTATGTCTAAACCCTAATCTCCAGACAGTGTTTCAATAGGTACTGCTTGGCCATGGTAATCCTTCTAAAAATATCTTTTGATATAGCATCATTTACATGCATGACACACAAAAGAGCACACACACACACAGCCATTAAGGCAAAAACATACCCCTTTATTTAAAAATACTAAGATTGTATTATTATATAGCATAGAAAAAAGTCTTCTGGAAAATAATATTTTACTTCTGAACCATGTTTAAAATCCACTCAGCTAGATAGTCTCTTAATTCATTCCCACTTCTGTCTGGTGTTGGGAGGTCCTGTAACTATGGAGATGGGAGTGTCTCAGACATAGCTATAAAGGCACTGAAGCACTACCATGAAACAAGTCTCTGGCAACCAACAAAAAACCAGAAGTTTTTTGTTGAGAGAAAGAGAGAGAGAGAGAGAGAGAGAGAGAGAGAGAGAGAGAGAGAGAGAGAGAGAGAGAGAGACTGTGGGCTTACATGCCAGGCATGGCAGTATGAGAGAGTGAAGAAAACCTGCTGTGTCTGACATTCTGCCTGCTGTGATGGGCTCAAAGAGAGTGCCCATGCAGCCAATCTCTCAGGATTTTCCTGGGTTCACCTGAGATAGTTCATTTTAGATGTAAACCTGACTTGATTATGGGATGTGTAAGCAGCTAGTAAAACATTAGTTCTGCGTGTCTCTGTGGAGTGGATCTTGAGAGGGTAGAGGTTTGACTTCATTAACCTTGATCTAGGGTCCTGAAGGCCTTCCCTTTGGGGAAGGTCACAAAGCATCTGGACCACAGACAAACAGAGGATGATGGACCAGATAAATACAAAAGACATTAACTCCAGTTGAGTTTTCCATAGTATAAAAATAACAAATCAACTTTAGCCTCAGAAACCGGACTATGACAGACCAAACTGCCTTTCCATATGCTACTGGAACTGAGTTGATCCAATGTATGTATGATTCCTCTGGTTTAGGAAGAAGACAGCCCAGAATAGGAGAGACGGTGTAGGGTGGTTCCTTCCTAAGGCAGGAATCAGCTCTGTTTCCACCCTCTCCACCAGGGGGCAGCACAACAACATTCATTGAGTACCATGGTGATTTGGTAACTGAGGTCACCCAGGCCGAGACAGGGATTGGCCATAAGCCAAAACTGTCTGCTGGAAAATCTGCTGCTGGGAGCCTGGGAGACCATGTGGCTAAACTGAAGGAGACAGTGAAAGAAGAGTATTCAAAAGTATTGGGAACCAAAAGCATGGCTTGTGGCCTTAGAAGAAGTGACACGAGCAACCTTGTCAGCTGGCTCAAGGTCTCTGTCCTTGAGGCTGAGCCAACAGCACCACAATGAGCAAGCGAGCACATGGCCCTGAGACGGTGGGAAAATCTGCAGAGACAATAGAAGTGGCAAGACCATCTACAGGAGACAGTCTTAAGACTCTGCAGTGGTGAAAAAGTGGAAAACAATGCATGGCTGGCAGAGCCAATCAGAGTGTCTGTCTCCTGGTGGCTCCTGGGGAACTGCACCGAGGACCATACAATGGGATGAGTGAATGAGAGAAAGGGCTGTTAATGGTGATGTCTGCAGCTCAAAAGCTCCATGAGGCTGGCCTTCCTAAGAAATAGGTGTGTGGCTCTTTGTCTCTCAAAAGGCTCTTGACAATGGGTAGATTTACCTTGAGACTGTAGACCATGTATGTCTTTCTTAATCTTGCAAAGACTGTGTTCCAGTCAGCCAGACATAATGTGGAAGGGACTGGGGAGACACCACAGTCCTAAGGCTAATAAGCATGTATGCAAAACATGATTCTGCTTTTACAAATATGAGTAAGTTGAGGACTCTCTTGGATCCCCAGTTTCTGCAAAGAAAAAATGTTATGTCATATGAGATTTTTTAGAGATTTAATGAGATATCTCATGTGAAGGAGCTGAGACATATTAGCTGTTTTCCATATGCAGTAGATAGTAGTTTTCCTTATTGAAATCAATTTAACATTATCTACTCACGTAAATATTTGTCTAAGACAATAGACTTTAGGTGGTCATGGAGCTAGAAATAGAGCCTCATATGTCTTCTCAAGACTCTGTTCATCATTATTGTAACAAATTAAATTAAGCTTCACTAGGCCTTTCATGTTATTGGAGAGGAGACCAACAAACAAATATTAAAGGCCCAGACCTTAAGAGCAAATAGGGGGTGAGATTCATTCCGGCTCCTATGGCTATGATAGCTCACAGCAAATATTGATAGTAGTCAGCCATTGTGAGTAGCAGCCACAGTCACTGCCTAAGACCTAGCATATGCTCAGGAAGTCATCATTCTCGTAGCTAGCCCACCAGAGCCAACGGTTGCTATTTGGTTAATACTCAGATTGTCTAGCAAACATTTAGGACAGACCTTTGCTCTGTGTCATTTCAGTTCTCAGTTGAGTGCTTCTTTTTGAAACCATTGGCCTTTGTTTTGACCTACAATGAGACACCCAATGCCTCTACCATGCTCTCCTAAATAATCCTCTCTCCTGAGAGAAGGGAAAGAAACCGAGATCCAGAAGGAGCAGTGAGATTGACCATAAGGAAAGCTAGGATTAGTGGAAGGACCAAGCAGAACTTGTGGCTCATGGGTCAGGACTGAAAGCTGCTCCGAAGCAGGCTGGCTGGGGTACAAATGTCTCCAGCTCCTAAAGTGAAGGCATGGTGTCTAGGAAACTAGATAGTAGACACAGGGCACGACAGAGAACCCCTTTTTCCTTCCTTGCCCCAAAGCTGTCTATGACTCAGAATTTAGCAAAAGCCTGTGAGGAAATGTGGCTCCAATAACCCAAGCCAAGGTAGCAGACCTTACATTATAGACTTTCCATATTGTCACACAGGCATACAAAACAGCGAGAAACATACAACAGACATACGGAAAGTTCTGTTTTCTTTTTAAGGAAAAGGGGCTTGGATTCCTTTGAAAATGCCAGTTTTCCTTTCTCTTTTCATTAGCCTCTTGGGCTGCTCTTAGACACACCCACCAAACAACGGGGTGGGGAGGAAGAAATATTTTTAGCTGATATTCTGGGCACAGAGTTCCATTCTTCCACAAGTTTTGGCTTAACAGTATGGCATGAGGCCAGTGAAATGTATATTCTTACAAAGAATATATGATTTTATGGAATCTCTCTCTGTAATAGGAAGAAAAGGGTACTATTGTTGAGGATGCTTTGATGAGAAAGACTCTAGGATCCCAGCAGGGGTCAATGCCAAGCACTCCCTGAGTCCTGTTTGCTTTGTCCACCATCACTTTTCATTCACAATTTCTATTGAGCGTACATCATAAAAAATAAAATAATATTGTCACAACTCAAGGATTTTGTGCAGAATTAGCTGATATCAACAATACCGTAAAGGGAATTGGATATGTGTTAAAGTGTGTTCCTAAGCCATTTGTACCTGTCCTCAAGTGTCAACCCAAACTTCTCAGAGATACAAAAACTAGCCACTGACAGTCTTGAGTGAAAATCTCCACCAAGACATGGAAACCAAAGACTGTTGGTGAGGGTCTTTTCTTTCCCATGTAGATAGTAAAAACGACCCTAAGTTCTTTTAGTATCCAGAAAGCTCATGGACCTCAAAGCAGGTGTGGTCTTGCATAGTATCTCAGCTCTATATACAACTGAGGATGTATATGTAGCTTAATGGTAGAGTGACCATGTAAGATGTGCAAGGTCCCAAGTTCAATCTTCAGCACCTCAAAAACAAACTGAAATAAAACCTATCCGAGTTGGGGAGAATGAGAAAGGAATCCGATTTAGATATCTGATTCTTTTGTTCTCATCAGAAAGAAGGATGAATAGAGGGCCCTGTTCTTCCCACCAGCCTCCCTTCTGGAAGGCGGTCCTTTCCAGTACATGTGAAGTGTCTTGAAGTATCAAGGACCTACCTGTAAAACTGGAACCAGAGCTGGGCAGGAGTGGCGCACACCTTTAATCCCAGCACCAGGAGGCAGAGACAAGCCAGTCTCTGAGCTTGAGACCAGCCTGGTCTACAGAGTGAGTCCCAGGACAGCCAGGATTATACAGAGGAACCCTGTCTTGAAAAACAAAAGAACAGGGGAGCAGAAGAAACAGCCACGTGGTGAGCTAGGAAGCTTTGTTGGTCAGAGCAGATCTGACCCAGAACATGAAGCACAGTCCTTGTTTCCTGATGCTTTAATTTTCACTCTTCTGCTTTTGAACCTTCTTATTCCTCAGATATCTCCCACTTGCTCATTCCACTCCCCCTACCTTCCATCAAAACTAAGAGAAGCCATGCCCATTAGGGTTGCTGCGAATAAAAAGATAGAAATGACAAGTGTTCACAAGATGTGGGGGGATTGGGACCAGTATGCTCTGCTGGCAGTATGGGAAATGGTAAAGCCACTGCCAGATAAATTCTAGAAATTCCTGGGGGAAAAAGTCAAAGAAGTACCATATGATCCAAAAGTCTCTTTTTAGACATAGTACCCAGAAGAACTGGAACCAAAAATGCAGAAGAGATGCTTGCACACTCATGTTCACATCAGAATTGTTGTCAACAACCAAAACGTGAACGCAAACCATATGTCCATCAATAGGTGAATAAATAAGCATATATGAGCTCATAAGCTTATTAGCATCTATAAGCATAGGTGAGGATTTTGTGTTAAATTAGGCAGTGATTAGACAACAATGTGAATTAACTTAAGGGACTGAAGTGTACATACTAATGACAGTGATGCTGAATTTGTCATGATGACTCACAGAGACTGAACCAGCAATCAGGGGGCCTATAAGGGGCTGACCTAGGTCTTCTGCTTATGTTACTGTTGTGTGTCTTGGTCCTCTTGTGGGAGTCCTAACAGTGGGAGCAGGGGCTGCCTCTGACTCTGTTGCTGGCTTTGGGGACCCTCTTCCTCATACTGAGTTGCCTTGTCCAGCCTCTATACAAGGGAAAGTGCCTAGTCTTACTGCAACTTGATATGCAAAGTGTGGTTGATATCCCTGGAGGACTGCCCTTTTCTGAATAGAAATAGAGGAGTGGATGAGTTGGGTCAGGGGAGATGTCGGGAGCTGGGAGGAGAAAGGGAAGGTCAAGGTGTAAAATAATAATTATTATTACTTAAAAAACATTTAAAATATGATAAATTTCTAAATTTTACTAGAATTTTTTAAATTTGCAAAAATATATATGTTCTGAAATATATAGCACCTTTCATACTCCAGTCACTGAAGCGAAATCTAGGCCTTGTATAGCAGCTAAAAACCTCACCCCTCAGCCTCCTTGCCACTTAAGAGTGTCCACGAAGGTAATACATGAAGTTCATTAGGTGGAGCCGAGGCAGGAGGGTACTCTGGGCAAGCTATCATTTTAGGAGGCAGACTCTATTGATACACACATTTCGCTGCTTCTCTTTCTCAAACTAGAAATTAAAATGAAATGTCCAGAGACACTACAGCAATCTTGGCACCAAGAGTAAATGATATCTGTTGAAGATGCAGTCTCTGGATTCTAGAGGAAAAAATGAGGATAAGTTTTAGCAGTTGAACCTGGAACCTCCTACCTCATGATTTTCTGTAAGTGAGGGAGAGTAACGCTTTCCAGACTGAAGTGGTAAGGATAGATACAATTAGAGAAAGCTGTATGAGTCCTGCTCCAAGCTCTTGGATGCACTGTACTTTACGGACTTTCCTTTCTGGTTGCTATCTGGTTATGTTCAACACTCCTCATTTATCACCAACTCTTTCACATTGACAATCAAATTTTATTAATCAAACTTACTTGAATATATCATGTAGTCTCCCTGTTTCTGAAAGTGTTCCCATTTTGGGCAAAATGAGCTTTCATTGATCCATTTCTTCCACTACCCAGTGCCTCGTTTATTTGATGAAATTCATTCAAAATTATAGATTACCTTTTTGTCATTTACTATTCATCTCCTTTAAGACTTATCCATTAGACACTTGTCCCATCTGTCTAGCAAAGTTGCACTTAAAAGATCATTAATGACCAACATCTCGTTCAGTCCCCTTCATTCTGCATGCAGGAACAGAACCTAACATCATCCATTACTGGGCTTTCAGGATCCTTTCTCTGTGTTTGTCCATCCTGCCTTGATGGCCATTCACACTTGGTCTCTTCTGCTAATCCCTCCACATCTCCCCAGCCTTGAAATGTTTAGCCTCATTTCCAATCTACATTTACTCCTGTAGTAATCTTACCCATGGTTATTACTGTAAATAGCAAACGAGTACTGAAGGACTCCAACATTTCTGGTTTTACCTTAATCCATTCTCCTAAAACTAACTTGTACACCCCACTGCCTACTAAACTTTGCTTGGTACATCTTGGTTAAATTATTTTTACTTTAACTGTAGTTATTAATAGAGTACAGTATGATAATTTGATATGTAATATGCAATTATCCAATCATAGCAGTCAGTGTTTCCAACTCCTTAAACACTAATAAATATACATAATAATATTAACACATGTGTCATATTTTATACTAACAAACTAAACTAAAGCAAATGTACAATTCCTGATTTTTAAAATAATTTTTGTTTAGTAAAAAGAATGGGCACGGGGGTGTGGTCAGAAATTAGAAGAGAGTATCAGATCCCCAGGAGCTGGAATTGTAGATTCCTCATAGGGGTGGCTAAGATCTGAACTCCAGTCCTCTGAAAGAACAACAAGCACTATTATCTACTGCATATTCTCTCTTGCCTGCCAGTTCCTAAATACCCAGCAGCAGGTTTCCAAATAATTGACTCAGAGGCTTATTATTACTTACAAATGCTCAGTCAGTAGCTCAAGCTTCTTAATATTACTTATAAATACTCAGCTAGTAGCCCAAGCTTATTATTAACTAGCTCTTAAACTTAAATTAACCCATAATTCTTACCTATGCTTAGCCACATGGCTTGGTACCTTTTCTCAGTCCAGCATTCTTATCTTGCTTCCTCTGTTTTTGGCTGGCAATTGTGTCTCTGCCTTTCCTCTTCCCAGAATTCTCCTAGTCTGGTTGCCCTACCTATACTTTCTGTCTGGCTACTGGCCAACTATTTTTTAAAATAAATATAAGTGACAAATCTTTACAGTGTATAAGAACATTATCTCACAGCAACTAAGCCATCTCCCCAGCCTCTTTTTTTCTATTTATAACCCCACCTATCTCACCCTATCTCGGTTCTGTTCCAACTACAGCCTTTCTTCCTTCTTTCTACTGGTAGACATCACCTACATCAGAACCAGCACCTCAGAATTATTCCTGACTCTTCTCACCAACACACTCACATCCAGTAAGACAATGAGTTATGTCTGCCCCACTTTCAGAGTGGGCTGCAAACTGCCCCTTCTCCTCATGTCACTGCTGCCACTACCATCTTCATTGGGTGACCTCAACAGTCTCCTCAACCTGCCACCTGCTTCCTCTTGTCACCTGCCAATCCAGATAATCCTACTAAGAATTAAATCAGATCATGTCACTCATCTACTTAAAACTCACTATTGTTTACTATCTGAACATAAGGAAATAGAGACCTTCGAAAGTGCACTGATATGAAGGAGGCTTTTCATCACATTACTGTCCAGTGTAGCTCTGAGAACTGACATAGTCAAATGGTGGGATGATGTTTTGTAAACTGAATATTCTATGCTACTCTCACCATCAACCCAGTCTGCTGCTAGATAGGGCTGAACAACTGAGGTTATCAACCTTGGGAAAATATATGACCCAGGAAGGAAAGGTAGACATTGCCATCTACTAGGGGGAAAACCCAAACTAAAATCAATAACTTAGGATGAATCCAGGCACGGGGAGCATCAGCCTTGGTGCTTAAGATAAAACAAGTAAGGGAGGATTTGATGGAAAAACCAGGGCATGTGATGGCAAATGTTTAACACCATCCAGTACACACCCATAGCCTGAATCACAACACTGCAAAAGTTCTCAATATAATTTCCATCTTGGAGGCATTTCATATGGCTCTGCTCCCCACACCAGTTCCATACAGAGGATTAGAGAAGGAGAACAGCATGAGGGGCCAAAGAACCACAGGAATTCCTAGGAAACAGGACTCCTGGCTCTGAAATCACAGTGACAAATTATATGTACAGACTTAAGCACAGACATGAGTGCATAGATGTGTGCATGCACATGTGTGCATACACACACACACACACACACACACACACACACATGCACACACATATGCACACAATGGATTTGGGACCATTGTGGTTTCCTGGTGTTCTATGATATAAATTTGGTGTGTGAGGGTTGTAACAATCTTTGCCTATTACGGAAATAAGTAATGACCATTTTTGGTGTCAAAACCCGAGGAAGTCTTAGGACAAACAGGAGCTTTTAGGGGTGTATTCTGTGAACTTGTAGAATCCTCAAATAAGACTCAAGAAAGGGTAAGACCCTGATAAAGCAGAGAAAGTTCACAGCTGCCTCTGATTCCCTGTACTGAAGATCTTTGAGTTCTGAGTTAAACTCATAAAACAATTATGAAGATAGAGGCCTATTCTTCAAAATCAAACAAAGTGCAGAGGCTCCCTGACTGGTTGTAGGAGAACTTCTGGCTGCTGCCATTGCTTGGTGTCTGGAAGAACATCAGCACCCAGGGACAATGGCAGGGGCTGGTCCCCTCCAGGCAAAGCAGAAGCCAAGGAACTATCATAAAGCTACCTCCAGAAGGCCTGGAGACATGTCCTCATGGGCCAGAAAGAAGGCGTTCTCTTATACCCAACACAAATGTCTCTCCTATCCTCCATAAAGAAGTTGAATCTACTGCAGTGCCTCCATCTCAAGTTTATCAATGAGAGTCATGGTGGGAACCTTAGTCACTGTTATTGTTACAGAAATATCTGCGCTATAGACTATAGTAACAGCTGAGGCCCTCTAATAGGTCTGCTCCTCTCTGCCCTAAGGAAAAAAATCTTCCCTCCACAAATTGCAGCCGTGAGAGGGATGAGGAGAGGAAAACACATCAGACATCACATACCTGTTCCACCCAAAGCACTGTTTTCACAGTACGACCAACTGATAATGGACACATTGGAGGAAATCATGAATTTCCTTCACACAGAGACATGGGATCCTAATAACCAGAAAATACTGAAAAGAAAGTTGCTACAATACTTGCTTTGACTGTGCAATACTGTAGACTCAATCCTTAGCACAGTAAAAATCAATAAGACATTGGGGAGTTTAAATTAGAGACCATTTGAGGGAAAGGTGATAGTCACTAAGAGCAATTGTTTACTGAGTGCTTGTTATTCTAGTTGGTCATATTAAAGCACTGTTTAGTATCTTAGAATATAAGTGAACAAACCAATTTTTAAAAATCCTGCCCTTCAAGTTTATATTTTATTGAAAGCAAACAGGTATCAACAAAAATGTCAGCTACATGAAATGGACTTGTAAAGGAGTAAAGGAAATGGTAAGCCCCAGGACAAGGACTCTGAATTTTCATCAAAGAGCATGTGTGAGCAAAGATGTGGGGGAACTAACAAGGAGTTAAGTCTTACCAATACAAACATTCGTATCTAACTCCAAAGCAGTCCCATGATTCCTAATAAAACTCACTGTCCTAAAGCACTTTACCCTCTTCTCTTTTCCTAACATATCATCCAATTATTATATTCAGCCTCTGTTGGCACATATGTTGTAGATAGATCTTAAATATATTCACAAATTAAATTGATGCTTTTCTTTTATAAGAGTTGCTGTGGCCATTGTGACTCTTCACAGCCATAAAACCTTAACTAAGAGACCAAGGACTAAGAGAACCCTTGCTGGTATGAATGATTTAGTGTAGAAGAGATCTTTAAGATGGAAAAGAAAGACAAGAGAGAATCACTGGAATGGTCCAACAGTAAATGAGAGGGAACTAGATGGATACTGTTGAACCTTGTTATTATTTTGAGTAAGAAATGTCTCATGGATGCTATAAGTTAACCTTGGAGAGTCAGTCTAAACGGGCAAAGTCTGCACTACTCAGGATTATTTGATCTAGTTAGCAGTGGAATACACATATATGTGAAAATAACATATTGACTAAAACACTACTATGCCATGTAGAATACCAACTAACTTTGTTTTGCCTTGGGTTCTCCTTTCATGGTGTTTATGGATTGATGTTAAAGCATCATGGACAGTCATAAATGTGAAGTAAATGGTTCAGGGATGAGCTGATTGACTAGACAATATGAACTCCACATCTTGAGCAATGCTCACAGTAATAAATCTTGAATGGTATTGAGGGGTACATTACCATCTTGGTAGAATTGTAAGCATTCCCAAATCATTCTCCAATGTGTGCATACAGGTAGTAGGATGAAGGTTATGTTGACATGTCTTTTTGTATATCACCTAACAGGTCATTGATATTGTAGAACATACAAAAAAATCTTAGATTCAAGTCCTTTCTCTCATTTATTAGCTCTACAACCTTACTCAAGCTTATTAATCACCATCAGCACAAATCTCTTCACCTCTAAAATAGGGTCAATGATAACCCACACCACTATCCATCATCAGCAAATGAAGCAATACCCCAAAGACAGCTGGGTAAGCAGTTCATAGCTAGCTAGATAATTAGGTTTTAGTTGTCTCTATGTACTTCACACCTATATAAAAGTTTCTAATGGCCACGGAAAACACTATTTGACAGGTGACATAAGAATTCCCTGGAGTATGTTTGTATTTTCTACGTACTGGGGCAAAAGCTGAAGCGCAAGACAAAAGGAAAATACAATTACCCAGACAAATGGGCTCTTTGAGATGCTAGACTGGTTATCCTCCCTGGCTGTGTTGCCAAAGGTTGGCCAAGGGCTTCCTAGAGATGGATGGCTTGCTTCATCACATGCTCATTCTAATCACCTCACACAGTATCCTGGGCTGACACAGGAGGACTTGAGATAAGTAACTAAGATTAGTTAGAGATTGAATCAAGAAAGGACTACCAATCCAGGTTCTGGGGGCAAGGATGCCTACAAGCATCCTGCTTAGGAGCAGCTTCCTATGACCTGATGGCCCAGGGTCTGTTTGTCTATCTCCATGATCAGGTCATGATCACCAGGTCAGAATTAGACAAATGCATAGCTGTGTCAACTACTCCTGCACCAAAGGAAGTCTGGATTCTTGTCTCACTAGATTCCTTGTGACCTGTTAGAGCTTTCTGTAGTGATAGCCATGTCTGTGTTGTCCAATATGGTAGCAGTGAGCCAAGCTGTTTTGAGAGAAGCAGAAATCAGGAAGTGAAGACACAGGCATTCTTACAATTCTCAACCTACCTCAGCGAAGTGACATGACTTTGTCCTCTTCACCAATCTTAATCTCTTGCCTTCAAAGGTCAGCTCCTTCTAGATGGTCGCTTAAACCTGTTAAGCTATGGACTCACAGAGTACACTGTTGTGGTTTGAAGGTGGACATCCCTGATATGCTTATGTGTTTGGACACTTGGTCTTAACTATTTGGAAAGGATGTGAAAATTTTAGAAGGTGAATGAAGCCTTTCTGGAAGAAGCAAGTAGCTGGTTGGGGGGGGGGGGGGACAGGAACCTGA
This sequence comes from Sigmodon hispidus, assembly GCA_004025045.1. NCBI lineage: Eukaryota > Metazoa > Chordata > Mammalia > Rodentia > Cricetidae > Sigmodon > Sigmodon hispidus. The sequence goes on along the minus strand of PVIH01004075.1, from coordinate 127,074 downwards.
GATTTATATTCCAGCCTCTCACTCTCACCTCTCATTTTCTGTTCTCTCTCTCTCTCTCTCTCTCTCTCTCTCTCTCTCTCTCTCTCTCTCTCTCTCTCTCTCTCTCTCTC
>PVIH01004075.1:109582-126864 GCA_004025045.1 Sigmodon hispidus | reverse complement strand
CTTGGTCACAATGACAAAAACGTAACTAATACATAACTAATAACCAGGGCTTGAAGCTCATCCATTGGTGGATTTCCCACAAAGTGAGTGTACTCCAGGAAAATGATGACGTCTTAAAAATGCATGTGCCTCACTTCCAATACTGAACGACAGTTGAACATGCCAAATGGAGGCTCTTGAGTGAGCAATGGTTGAGGTTCAGCTCTCCAAGGAGTTTTAAGCAGGGGAGAGACAAAGCAGCTTCATTGATACCTGTTCCATCCAGGGGAGCACCAGGAGATAAAACAGGAAATCTGCACTTCCTGCCAGATGTGAGGCTGTGCTGAGTATGATGGAGGGAGGGAGGCCTTGAGTTACGAAGCCGTCTCCAACCTCCACTTCACAGAAAATGAGCAGCCTTGACACATTTTTGAGCAGAGGGATAAAATGAGAAACCACTACTGTTAAGAAGGAGACTGAGAACAGCTTTAGGAAGTACACAATTCTGTAGCCCCACCCACCCACATGCTCCACAGGTGTGGTCCCTCTCCTCCCTCCAGCCTCTGTCTACATCCCTAACATGTAGCAACATCACAACAACCAGCAGGGTTCTCAGCAGCCTCTTCCCATCCCTTCCTCAGAACCTCAACTCTGTGCCTCCTCCTGATGAACTCTGGACTCCCCCCTAACCCAGTACCTCCTGCTAACCCCAATCTCCTGAGATTTGCTCCCAAAGGTTACCTGCGATTCCTGGTGAAATGGGTCTATCAAACCATGTGAGTGAGTCCTGCAGGGCAATCTTCATGCAAAATCACAGAGTTGCTAGGAGCCAAGCAGCAGCCAAGACTTAAAAGCAAGAGTCACTAAGGCCAGAGGCCACTAGCCTCCATTAGAAAAGGCAGATAGCCATGCTACTAATTCATGCTACTAATTCATGCTACTAATCAGGTAGAACTATATGGCCATCTTAAAGGGCAGAGTCTGGGCTGGCTGAGTCATCTGTGACTATTCAGTTCACCAAGAGTCTCTGTGCTCCCAAATGAATGAAAAGATCCCTCCCACCAGCTAGGTCTGGGGTCTGACAGGCAGGGTGTATTCCTTGCCAGATCCTCACTGCCTATCATGCTTTATAGACATAAAAACAAATTCCACCATATGTTAAAGTTAATTGCAAACAGTTGTTTCTGAAGAGAGCTCCATTTTTCAAGAGCCACAGAGATCTGGTTACATTGGTGGCTACAGCATCAACCACCCTCCTTCACTCATTGGAAGGATCAGGGCCAAGGCAAGGATGCAGTCAAATCGTAGAAGGGACCCTTACTCATTGCTCCTTCCACTGCCCTCTCTTTCTGTCTCTGCTTATATTGGGTACAAACAAACACACACCCACAGGAGTCAGCTGGCTGGTTTCCATTGTCCAGCAAAGGGCAGAAGAAGGGACACAGAAACTCAACAGCCAGAGCAGCAAAAGAAGACAAGATACTTTGCAGGCAGTCTGCACTTGGTCTAGAGCCACATTACTGATGATGTGGTTTAGGAAGAGGCAGTAAGGGTAAGCTTGGGGCTGCCAAGGCCCTCAGTTTAGAACACAGCTCCAGGAAGTCCCTCAAGAACCTGGCCAGCTGGGAGAAGGTAAGACTTAGCTCTCCTGTGACCCTGCTGTGGATCACCAACAGGCAATAGGAAGGAAATGTGTTACTGCACCCACATGCCCACCTGTCCAGGGGCAGCATCAAATTTTGCACTAACCAGCTGAAGACATGGACTGGGAAGAGCCTCAAACTAAAGGACCTGTTTCAGAAAAGGGCTGAATGTTAAAGTTGTCTCCATATCAGTTGAATTTAGTATTTAGCTGAGTCAAAATCTGTGTGTGTGTGTGTGTGTGTGGCTGACAGGACTCTCTGAGTAAATCAAGCTCTTAGGGAAAGAGTGTGTGAGGCCAGTATGGTCCCCGGTTGACCTGGTAAGTTCATCACACATGTGAACTCTTTAGAGAGAGCTTGCTTGGTCAGCATCAAAGGAACCCAAGGGCACCTCCAAACAGCAAGTCCAGTGACATTCAGTCTTCTTTGGCCATTTATCTGACTAATTAAAAATATGCAAGCAACTCAAATAGAGAAAAATATCTGCCAGTGAAGTCAAATCAACAGTCAGGGGATATGGCCTGTCTGTCCGATGAGTCTGACCTCACTGTCTTCTTTGATCTGTTGTATCTTCGATTCTGACCTTTGTAAGAGTGCTCTGGTTTTGTCTCTTTTGCTGTATTCCACTCACCATTACATGAACACATAAAAATATGGATGCACACCATATATACATATGCATATACATGCACATAAAAAAAGAAGGAATAAATACTAGTTCATGTTGTGAAGACAACTCATTGAAATGTCAGCCATAAACTGGAGGTTAGTCAAAATGAATTAGAAGAAAGGGAGCATGAAGGAGAGAGAATGCCATTATTATTGTCATGTTTGCTGACTCATTTTGAGCCCAAGATGCTTCTTCAAGCACTAAACTGAGGCATGCACTGCCCATTACCACTCTATGAGTCAGTCATAATTATTCTCATGTTACAGATAAGAAAGGTGGGTATACAAAGGAAAGCAAACACCTAAGTCCCTTATAACCTAGTATAAATATCTGCCATAGGCTGCAGGCAGTGCATTTTTGCCTGGGGTCCTGGAATGACTTTCTCTCTACCCTTTGGGTCTAATTTTGTCCTCCATTAGGTTTGTGTCCATTTCTACTATCAGCACTGCTTCACACACATATAGACATTCTTTCATCTTTGTGACCTAGGGGTATTTTCTACATCTACACTGCTTTGGGCCAAATATTTACAAGACCCTCATGAGGTCACTATCTCTAAAAGAACAGCCAGCCACTTGGTATCATTATGGCATTGCACAGTACCTAGTGTAAGTAGGTACTCAATACACAGTGGCCAAGTAGATTGAGCTGAACTAATTTGAAGTGAGGAGCCAGGGTTTCTTGCTGATTCTCTAGAAACAGAGGAATGACCAAACTGCCCTTAGCTAACCCACCTTCTTCACGCTGGCCTCCAGCGGTGAGCATTTACTGCAGGAATCAGAAGTGGCAGTGGGACTGATGGATGAGCAGCACCCTCATAAAGAGCTGTGGGATGTGTCTCCAACCACAGCCTCAGGGCTGCTGGTCCCTTGGAACTTTATGACATGGTTGCCATGGTGGTCACGGATGTAATGCACCATGGAGGCAAAAAGTAAATAAAATAAAATTCCCCTAGAGGTTAAACACTGGCTGGACCCCATTCACAAGCAACAATGGGTTATTTGACATCCCTGAGCCTCAGTTTCCCCTTCTGTAAAATGGAGATAATGATCCTCATTAAATGGTAATTGGAAAGATCAAATATAATTATAGATAGATAGATAGATGTTAGATAGATAGATGATAGATAGATAAATAGATAGAGTAAGTGCAGTGGCTAGCACACAGTAGGTGTTAATAATCCAAAAATCTTATTTTCTTACCTGTGTGGGAGAAATACAGGCTCTAGCAGGATTTCATTTTAGCCACAGTGAAAATTTGGGGCTATTGTTTTGGTTTTTAACACAAATATTGGATTAGTAGACACTCTGGGATAATGGAAGTAGTCTCATGTATCTAAAATATGAGTTTTCATGCTGCTCAAACATAACCAGATTTCTATCTAAAATTATTATTAAAAGGCCACAGAACTCAATTTTCCCAGCTTTTCAGTGACTAACACCTTTTCCAGGAAAGAATTTGTTTCTGGGTCACTCTATACACTGGTTTGACTTTGTTGGTTAACACAGTAATGGTAGTTACTAATTAGCAAGTGTGAATAACACCCCCCAATAAGCAGCCCTCTGTCTGGGCTTTGCAAGAGAGCCCAGAGCTTGCTGGTATGTGTTAGAAACACCCTAATAAAAATGCCAAAGTAGGTTACCCTAAATCTGACTAGAGTGTGACACAATTGTTCACTTCCAGGTAGCTTTGCCTTGCCTCACAAGACCTTCCTCCCCAGGTCACTGAGTCCATCACACTACACTCTGTCACCTCCAACTCCATCATGGCCTGGTCTTCAGTAAATCTACTTTCTCTCCTTCATGTAACAAATCTAGATATCAAACATCGAATCATCCTTCAGGTGCAGATGAGCTCCTCCTGGGGCACTGACATGGATGCTCTTGGGGTGGAAGGACAGTGAAGACGTAGGGGAGAGTGGGGAGGGGGAGGAAAGTACAGGATCTGGGGAATCATCACGTCTACCATAACCCTGGTCTTGGAAAATTTATGATGATGATGGTGTATACACCTCTCTCTTTCTCTGTCTCTGTCTCTCTGCTCTCTCTCTCTCTCTCTCTCTCTCTCTCTCTCTCTCTCTCTCTCTCTGTGTGTGTGCATGTGTGTGGTATGTGTGCATCTGTGTGTGTCTGTGTGTGTGCATGAGAAAAAAACACTGACAAAGACAAGAGTGGGACACAGAGAAGAGGGGTCTGGACTCCAGATCGTCTCAGAATAGAAGCAGATGGGAATTTAAGGACCATTGATGACTTCTCCCAGAGGGAATTCCAGAGCTTCAGAGGTGGCATACAACACTGAGGATAGAAGAAAGAGGAAGAATGGAGGGGTTTGGGAACCTCCATGCCAAAGAGACCAATCAGAACAGGTATCCCTAACAACACACCTCCTGATTCTCCAGGACAAACTTCACCGCCTTGCTCACATCATCTCTGGGAAAGTCCTCTTTGCCTTTTTCTGCCGACTGCACCTGAATCCACCAGTTAACACCCAAGTCTGAAATGCTGTGAGCAGCTCCTCCTTTTCTGAGGCCAACAGTTTGCCTGGACTTTTAAAACAGACTCTTAAAGTAATGAAGTTTTCAACACAGAGAAGTTACAGCCAGATGGCCCTGCCCAAGAGGTGGCCACTCTTCCACCCTTGCCCTTTCTGTCCTGAGCAAAGCCCACTGACAGATGTACACACATGGTCTTAGGAAGCATCAGCCTGCGTAGTCCCACAACTCACAACCATTCCCTTTTCTCATTTTCTCAATAATAAGGATTAACAACTAATTCTGATATTCTAACTGATGATGGGAAAATGCTGTGCACCCATGATATTCCAGAGAATGAAATCAGGTGTGATGGTACACACCACACTTGTAGTCTCTGCTTTTGGGAAAATGAGGGGGAGGGTGTCAGTTAAAGGATTACAAACTGAGATCTTGTCTCAAATAATTGAGCAGAAGGGACACTCCCACCACACCTCAGATGTTTCTGTCTCAACTGGCAGAGCAGAGGAAGTAAAGATCTTATAAGGATCCAGTGCTTTGCAATCTTCTAGAGTAAGAAAATTAACATGAGCCTGCTTTATAAAGCATACAGGAACTGTCAATCCAAGCTGATATAGTTATTGTTACTATTAAATAAAATCTAATTTAGCCCGATGGCTCAGACCCACCAGCTCAGCCACTACCTAGACCCACACCCTGGGCCTTGGGTTGGTCCATCCTAACAGCTGCCCCATCTATGACCTTCTGGAATGATTGATGGAATTGGTTCTGCACAACTGTAATTGCAGGATCTTCATGACTTGGGACAACAACAGGATACCCAAGAGGAAGTTCGATAGCCCAGTAATGATGGTGTCCTAGAAACCAGTGACCTTGAACCAGACCAATGACTCATTGCAATGAACATTTTGGGGGGCATGCTGCAGGGCTGAAAAGTACAGGATCTGGGGATGCATCACTGCTACTATGACCCTGGTCTTGGAAAAATTTATGATAATGATGGTGTGCACATGCCTCTCTCTCTCTCTCTCTCTCTCTCTCTCCCTCCCTCTGTGTGTGTGTGTGTGTGCGCGCGCGCGCGCCAGGGATAAATCTGGAGAGCCTGGGAGGTGAAGAGGATTGGGATACATGATGTGAAATTTCCAAAGAATTAATAAATAATTACATTTGAAATAAAATTTTGAAAACTCCAATTTAGAACAGAAACTGGACTTTGAAGAAAAAAGAGAAAGTGAAGCAAAAGAAGAGACTTAACTGAGCCTAAGATGTAGGCTCTAAGATCTATAATCAGACAGACAGAAGACACGCCACAGCTGTGTTCTGGTGACTGCCATTGCACATGGGTACAAATGATCCATACAAGTAACTGGGTACAGCAGGGCAATAGCTCTGAAGACTTACACCAGACTATGTGGGGTAGTGTGGCATGTGTCCAGGGATAGGTCCTTGTGAGTTGAGTGGTGTAAGTGTATAAGATGGGCCAGAGTCTGGCAAACTTTCTGGGGTTGGAGGAATTGAGAATGTAGGATAAATCAAAGTAATAAAATGGTAACAGGAGTTGTGAGTCCAAAGCCTCTGTGAGTGGTATGTTCACTCAATGAAGTTGTCCTGGCATCTGCCTACTCCCACCTCCATCCACCAGTGCTCACTATGAGGAGTGCCAGCTTTGAGACGGCAACTCTGACCAGTCCTCTTCAGAAAAGGGACATTCCTAGGCTGGACCAGCAACTGGAAGATTGTTGCAGGCCATGAATTGTGACTATGTCTGAGTTTGGATCTCCCTGCTTTCTCCTTGGGCAAATGTGAGTTAGTGTCAGACAGATGCATCCTTTGTGAATGTGAAGGTTGTCATTGCTCTATGTGAAACCCATAAAATTCACGGCTGCCAGAAAACTCCATGTCTTCCTATGCAACTCTTTCATTGCTCATTAAATGACATTATCATCTACAAGGTTTACATTGGAAAGTCACACAGCAAAGTTACAGAAAAAGAAATAGTACACAATATCAACGTGTTTGAAATAAAGTCATGATTCTGAGTTGGATGGTATCCTTGGTCTCCTGGGACACTTGGACCACAGGCTGGACACACCAGTATCTACTCCATCATTGTGCCTATCAGCAGGTTCAGTTCTTCTGTTGAATGTACCTCATCCCAACTCCACAACACAACACAGCGCATATGGTGCTTCCTACTAGAAGAGCAGAGAAAGGGAATGTGGGAATAAGTTCAACAGGCAATAATGTCTAGTTCCACTTGACAACCACTCTCTAGCCAAGAGCTTAATGCACATCAGCTAATTTAATACAACAGAGATAGAAACTGTTTTTAACCTACACATAACTATAAAGACATTGCCATGCACAGCATAGAGAACTTGTCCCCAGTCCACAGAACTAGCAAGTAGAGGAATTAAGTAAGGTTCATCTCAGTCCACTGGACTCCAGAGTCTCTGCTCCAAAATTTACCTTGGTGTCATAATTCATCTTGCATTCTTGAAGGGGTTCTCAACCTTACTGCTTAAGTTGCTTGAAGACATCTGCTCTTAACATTGAACATGGCTCTGCCTTGAGCATCGTGTACACTGAGAACTAGAAGATCCTGGCAAACAGGAGGGTGCTTCAGTGGCTGCTGTACCCAAGAATGTGTCATTAGGACAATCTTGTGTGTGTGTGTGTGTCTGTCTGTCTGTCTATGTGTCTGTGTTTGTGTGTCTGTGTGTATGTCTGTGTGTGCATGTGTGTGCCTGTGTATGTATGTGTGTGTGCCTGTGTGTGTCTGTGTATGTGTATGTGGGTCTGTGTGTGTGTGTCTGTCTGTCTGTCTGTGTGCATGCATGCATGCATGCCTCTTCTCTCCTTGGATAGTACTTACATTCTCCCAGTTCTTGCCACCTGTATAACACCAGTTTTTCAGTCAGACAGTGGGCTTTCCCTGTCCCAGGCATCCCCTCTTCCTGCTTCCCATGTCCTTTCCGTGTTATGCTTCCCTATTAGCCCTTCTTCATTTGTAGTCTCTCTAAGTCACATTTGCTCCATAAGCCAAGAGGCAGTGGACATCTTCTGTGTTGGAATAGCTTCTCTGAGGACTGCAATGGAGCTCAGCATGACAAAACCTAGTTCTCATCCAGAGAGACTGACGCACCTATGACGCAGCTGCTCAGAGTCCACAAGTAGCATAAAAGTATTCACACTGTACCTAGAAAAATCTGAGGGATGGAAGGAGTGCTTTAACTATACCTCACTCCCTTGAGGAACCCTCAGCCAGAAGGGGTTTCAGGTAAGAGCCACTCAGCATCAAAGAACACAGACTCCTCTCTATGAAGATCTTTTCTGGAATTTTGGCTGAATGTCCACCCCCAGCTGTACATCCTGTGGGCATTCAGTATGTTTTCATTTGTCAACGAGTTCCAGACCAGGACGAGGAGTCTTCCAGCTTCAGGTTACAAGCTCTCCAGTCCCGTCCAATGGATAAAGGCTGAAATCTGTTACCCTCTGACAGGGACTCTGCGGTTTGTGAGCCATAAGTGGGTGGAGAGTCCAGCCAGCCAAAAAAGGCTGAGTCCCCTGAAACCACTGCCAGCCAGGCTAAGCTAGCTTCCTGCTCCAGCTGCACCTTGGAGGAAGCCCCCTGTGTCCAGTTCAGTTCATAATAATAGTCACGGATAACCATTTCCAGAACAGATCTGTGCATTCTTTCTCCTACAGGCTTTTTTCTACCATGAGGGGACTTGTCAAATGAGTGAAGGCCAGAGCCAAAAACCAGTGATAACTGCACCAATCCATGGCTTCCCTTGAAAGAGAAATTAGGACCAACCTCTGCTTGGCTCACTGCGTCATCTTGCTCACTGCAAGAACCACTGTGCCTTAGTTACCCCTTCAGTTAAAGATAGTGCTGCCTGCACAGAACAATATTATGACTGGGATCAACTTAGCCTGCTATAAAATGCCTACAAGGATAAAGGTAGTTACAATATTAGTTCTGACCCAGCTCCACAGTTTGGGCCATAGTAGCAGTGTCTCCCCACATCAATAAACATATCAACTGCCCCAAAGATCCTAAGTGGAGATTTGAAGGGAGAGCTCAAGTAAGTCATTTACATGACCCTTTCCATCTCTCTGTCCCCCCTCTCCCTGGGGCAAGCAATGCTCGGTTTACTGCCTGGCAACCAGTCTGAGACTAAGCTTGCTAAAATATGAGTGTTTTTTTGGCTGGAGTACCAGAGAGCCTGCAGCCCTACAGAGAGAGAAAAATTGAACACACCAGGCTGTGGCTCCAGAAAGGGGAAGAATTAGGCTTCACACCGAGCAGGCTGAACCATGGCATTCTTTAGATAATGCTGAACAAACCCCTGAACAAAAGCAGCCAACTTAGCTGCATGTTCGTAAAATGTACTCTCAGCAGATTCGAGCGTATTGAAGTGCCGTTTGCTCTGAAGCCAGGGTCTCCGGCCTAAGCTTCCCATTTTTCCATGCTGCTCCCCTTGTCTGAATTCCTACAGATTCTGCCAATCAGAATTCCTCACCTCAGGCTGAGGGAGGCTTGGCAACCAAGGTAAATGGTGGTGCTTTTAAATTTGATCCTCACCCTTAAGAACAACTGCCCCCCCAGTCCAGATCACTCCCTCTGTGAGCCACACTCTGAAGCCAGCCTTTCTGGTGTGTTGATAGCTGAATTCTGAGAGATGGAGGGCATATAGGTTAGGGACCTCTATGTCTTATACTTAGATGATACTGTACTGGACTGTTCAGTTACATGACCCTGAAAGTATTGCGGACTATTGGGTTTTACTGCTGTCTCTGCTATGTTTAAAGCAGTGCCTATCATTAGAATAATTAATATTCATGTACCAATTCCATAACCTGGAAGCATACTTTTGTGGCTCAGTATGATTTCCTATTGCAGAATTTTCAGGGCTATTTAGAGATGACGGAAGAAATGTGACATCTGAGGCGAACACAAACATGACCAGACGTTGTTGTTGTTGTTGTTACTAAATGCATCTTTCCATCTTTTCTTCATTTCCTGGCGTTGATCCCTTATCCCAGATCTGCAGAGTCCATGCACTGGATAGATGCTCTGTACCAGTTTTGTGGGCAGGGACTTAACATCATCTTGATGTCTTGATTGGGCTTAACATGTGAGCTTGATAGAGGGTCACTGTCCCTCAGAAGATGGCATCGTCCCATTGCAAAATAGGAGCACTGGCTGGGGGACTAACAGCCCACCCTTTACTAACTTTACAACCTCGAGGAGAGTCTCCACAGAACAGAAAACAACTCCTACCCTGCCTCAGCTCTCATTCTTAAGCGTGTGAAAGGACTAAAAAGTTCCACTAGTGCCTCTGTGAAGAAAGACATGAAAATGAATCCAAATAAGCCTTCTGGAATATCCTGAAGACCTTCTAGTTCCCAAAGATTCTTGCATGTGACCACACAAGACTGTCATCTACAGTGAAAATAGCAACTGAAATGGCACATCTGACTGCAAAGCACAGCCCAGAGTTGCCAGGAAGATCAGTAGCTAAAGCCTGCCTGGACTTCTGACCTAAGTGTTCCTTAACTCAAGGCTGGAAGGTTTAAGTGGTGGCCATTGTAAACACAGAGACCGGGAAACATGTCAAACAGAGCTCGACCATACTTTCCAGTTCTGGAAAATAGAAGAGATACCAGGGTCATAGGAGGTGAAAATGTGGGGTCTAACATTAAAGGAAGGATTTCAGACTTACCACAAGCTTCAAGAGGAGTGCAGGCTGTATACATAATGACTGCAATTGCATGTAGGAAATCAATGTGGGCATTTGTGAGTAGACATGGTCTGCAGAGAATCAGTCACTCAACCACACGTACATGTGTTGCAGAGGGCAAGGGATGTGCATTTGTGTCTTTGAGCTCATGCATCTCTGTTGGCCAAGCAGAGATCAAAGTCAACTGTCCTTTATCATTCTCCATCTTGCTCTTCTGAGATAGGGTTTCCCACTGAAGTTGGGCTCATCATTTGGCTAGACTGACTGGGCAATGAGCTCTAGGAATCCACCTTCTCCTGTCACCCCATCCTCAGTTCTGGGGTCCCAGATGTGGTATGGACAGCAAGCACCTTACTCACTAAGCCAACCCTAACCCCCAGTGATCCTTGTCACACTTAAATGTGTGTGTGTGTGTGTGTGTGTGTGTGTGTGTGTGTGTGTGTGTGTGTACAGCTTAAAGGGATCAGTCAGTTCTCTCCTTCTGTCATGTGGGTTCTGGGAATCCAACTCAGGTCCTCAGGATTGTCAGCTGTCTCACTGTTACCCCTCAACCTCACAATGACTATTTTCTTAAAGACAAATCACATATCTTCCCCTCTGAGAAAATCTTTCTGCTGGTTTCTCCATGGCTTTAAAAAGAAAAGCCTGAATTTTCGAGTCACAGCAGCTGTCATCTGATCCCTTGGTGGCTGAGGCAAGAGGATTGTGATTTCCAGCCCAGCCTGTATCACATACTGGGAGTCTGGTGGGGAGCAGGAGGGGGAAGAGAAACAAGAGGAAGAAAAAAGTCAAGACCCTTCACCACTACTCTGATTTACAAACCAAGAAAACAAAACAGAAGCGAATTGTTCTCACCGCCATCTGAGTCACGTGCCTCTCTTCTCTACCTTCAACGCCTGCACACTGGTAAGTGTTTGCAATATGGCAAGCAAGCTTGTTTCCAACACAGGGCTTTTCCTGCTCAGCTTCAAACCTCCTTTCGCCCTTTGCTCTCTTCCCTGTTCCTCCTCTCCTTCTCTCCCTTCCTCTGGAAGCCCTCTGGTACCTAGTTCACATAGGTTTGGTTCCTCAACCTACAGCAGAATCCATTCCTCTTTCCTCATGCCTGTCCAGCACTGCTGGTCCTGTTTGCTTGTTTATCCCAGGTTTGTTATCATGAAATTTGAAACTCCACAAACAGAACCTTCCCAAGCAATGGGAACAGAGCTGGCCCCTGAAAGACTTGTAAAATGCTTTTCAAATCTGTGACTCCTCTAATGAATAAAGGGCAGGTACTAATAGTCACAGACAAGATGCTTTCTTAGCTATTAGTGGGATTAACCTCAGCATCCTCAGTGTCTGCAATATATTGTGTACCACAAGTTCATGGTCACTTTTATATCTAATTTCTCTCTGCTGCCAGGAGGCAGAAAAAAAGAAACTGCTGAATAATTATTGCCTCAAAATTTGCAAGAAGAAAATATTCAAATCCTCCCTCTGTCACCTCAACCTTCACAGTTACAATCATCCTGGATGGTCCGCTCAGACAACTTGGGGTTCAGCCAAATAACATCACAAGACACCAAACTGGTGTCTGAGCTTTGTTCCTGTCCTCATCTTTAGATAACGAGAGTACTAACCCTGCCAAATGAACAGGGTTGGAAGGAGAGACAAACAAGTATAAAGCACTTTACACACTTGCATTTTGCACCAGAAGGAGTGAGCTATGAATGTAGCTATTGCATTATTGAAATAACTGGACTTGTTCCATGACAGCAAAAAAGATCATCGACTTCATTTGACAGCATTTGATTACCTCAACAGTGTGTGTGTGTGTGTGTGTGTGTGTGTGTGTGTGTGTGTGTGTGTGTGTGTGATGGGACTAGGAGATGAAGAGGGCTCCTCAAGATGAATTTTGAAGAATGCATTCTAACAAAAAGCAGTAAAGGCTCGTTTGGGGAGTCACAGCTAATATTAAGAGCAAGTGAGTAGACAGGCTACAGAGGTCAGAGTTAATTACAGCCAGCAGCCATTTACATAGTGCCTACCCAGACCTGCTCCACTGGGAACAGCCCTATTCTAACTCTGAGCTGGCTGATATTAGTGAGGAGTGATTAGAATATGCCCATAGGGCCTTTTAAACTGTCCTCCTATTCTTAAAGCATTTGTTTTCAGCAAGATTTATGGGCATGTCTGCTACACTCAAGCAGAGTTTCCAACATGGAAGTCCTTCCATTTGCTAACCTTTGCTACCTAGCATCCTCCTGATCTCCCTCCCAGAAGAAAGAAAACCTTCATATGGATGTTATTCCCCCATGGAGAGATCCAGGAGGTTTTTCAAATCTCTGTCCAGTTTGTAAGATGGCCAGAGCCAAGAGCCACAGCCAGTGAGAAACTGCATTATATACTGCTTCTAGAAGAGCCAAAGTGCCTTCATCTCTGGGTGTAAAACCTCACCAGGGTCTGGCTGGCAGTGTATCTGGAGGAATAGCATTTGTAGCTCACTCATACATCCACCATGCTGTTCTTAAGAAGAGACTGAAAATTTAAATGTAATTTAAATATTAATTTGTAACAGTAATAAGGAATTCCCAGCCTAGATGCTAAGATCCAAGAAGAAAAATGAAATTCTTACCATTGATTCAAATATATAGGTTGTGCATGTGTGTGTGTGTGTGTGTGTGTGTGTGTGTGCATACCTAAAAGGAAATCCCCCAAAACTCTAGACCTGAATTACTCACATGTGCAGGGTGAGTCTATCCTTGAATGGCACTGTGGGCCACAACTCTTCCAGTTTCACACACTATGATCCTATCGTCCTTCTTGCCCTGGGCAATGATAGCCATAAAGTCAGGGACCATTCTACATAGAAAACAGGAGCAGCTCAGAGATGATGCCAATCTTGTCTATGACTCAGGGTATCTTGAGGTAGATCCCAAGAGAAGGCATCATCTCCAAAGTTATTCTGCACATATGGCTTCCCCAGAAAGGATTACAGAGGATCAGCTATATGCCTTTGCTACTAGAATTAAAAGAGTGAACTATGCTGATGCACTGGAGCTTAAGGTGGAGAGACAGGGAATCATCCTCAGCCAGTCCTGGTGGTTACACACAGCAAAAGCTTACTAAGAGGAAACACATAAACAGCTTTGCCAAATTCCTTTATCTGTCTGATGGATACTTGCCCACTTGATATCACTCTGGTTGTCAGACACATAAAATGAAAAGGATGGTCAGAGGCCACAAAATACATCATCTTTGTTAACCACATAATACGTCTCATGGAGTTCATTAGTACAGCAGCTTATGAGAAAACCTACAGCCCATTTCCTTGACAAAAGAAACAAAGGCCTGAGAAATCCAAGCTCCAGTGCTGAGATCCACATGGTAGAACAAGACTCCTTCGTAGTCACTTTGCAGGCATAAGGGAAAAGGGCACAAGGCCTATGCCTAGAGCCCCAGGAAATAGGCCAACTCCTACAGCTACTGCGTCCTCAGTCTCTTATGGACAAACTAGTTGAACATCTGAACCTTTATTTCCTTATTCTATAATAGACTCAAGAACGCCAATTTCGGAGGCTTCTCACATCACAAGCACTCATGTACATTAAAAGCACTTGTTGTGTAGATAGTGACAGATGGCAGTCTTCTTACATTCCTAATCATCCTGGGTCTATGTGGGATGTATCCAATAGACTGTAGAACTATCACCTAAAAGACAGGAAAGAGCCAGGAACAAGCAATGATGCCTTTGCCATGCCAGGCCCTTTATCTGGCTTCTTATGGTCCCTGCACTGGTATAAGATGCCCCAACTTGGCATCCTTGGCCAATGAAAGAAAGAAGATTTCACAGGAGACATCATGGCAAGTTACTTAAACACTGTCCACTTCCATTTCCCTCGATCCCATCAGAATGGGGCATGGCTAGGGGGTGTCCTAACATGGAAGGGGGTATCCAAGTCATGCTGTTACCCTAAGGGTGGTGTTTTTCATTCTTCCTCTCACCTAACCCACGTGTGTCATTTGGGGCGATTACTACTCAGTTATTCATGAAAGATGAAACTGAGGTGGTTCATTGAAACAAATTACCCTAGCACCCAGTTCCAAACCAAGACTTGTCACCTTTGAAGAGAAGAACCCTTTTAGTCCCTAAAGAGCTCACAGAGGTATCCTGGGCAGGACTTTGCCTGGAAGTAAACAGAAGAGTAAGTGAGTGTATCACACTATCAAGGACGTTTGATGCTAGAAGACAGACAATAAACCTTAAGTACCACATGGTTCAAGGTGAGCCTAACTCACATCCCTTTGTTGTCTCCCATCACTCAACTAAATCCAAATCCAGGAGGTGAGTGAAATGAAAAATAATACCAAAATATGCTGAGAAAGAATGCTCAAGGCAGTCCCACACACATTTGTTTTGATAATAGGAAGCCGGTAGCACTTAGCATCACCTCTCTCAAGTCCTTCCCCCAGCTAGCCAGCCAAGCTGTGTCCTGCAGAGTGAACTTCTATTCGTTAAGACCTAAAGGTGAATCTAGGGACAGAATATTGTCACTAACTAGAGAAATACTCTTTGTGACTGATAGATGGTTCTTTTCTCTAAAGGATTCACAGAATTCAATGCTATTACTCTGAGTGGAATTTGGAATGTATCTCTGCTCAAAGACAGAAGTTCAGACAGATTCAAAAAGCAATTCACCAAAAAGAAGGTAGTGACAAGACTTGGTTGAAACTTTGCCTAAGATGCATTCCAGCTGTGAACCCTTCTGTTGCTTTGCTGCAGTGCCCCGGCATAGTCCAGTTGTTCATCAAAAGACAGAGATGTGGTGGCTCTGTTCAGACCCACTGTCCTAACCATTCCAGGATCTAGCTTATGTCTCCATTCAACTCCAGCCATACTTCCTACAAGGGCACACAAGCGGAGCCCTCTCTGGGTTTAAAACAGTTACTTCATGAGAAACACTCAGCCATCTCTAAACAATCCTATAGGGGGAATTCACCCATATTCCAAGAGCACCTTGGCTTTATTTAAAAAGAAACTAGCAATAGCAACAACAACAAAAAACTGGCCACTATGTTCTCTAAAGACTTTTGCTTTTAAAATCTGATTTATAGACAATTTCCCAGAAATGTTACTATTGTGTAAGTGGGGTACTCTCATCCAGAGTCTGAGCCTTCCAGCCAGGGTCCCTTGTTCAGTTGGAGAGTCAAAGAGCCAGGCTGAGTTATTCATTAACTTCCTGTATGAAAACCGAATAATAAAACTGAAGTGTATTAAACAAATCCAGATGAAGGAGGTTTAAATCACCTCCGAGTCACCAGACTTGAAAAAACATTGTCATTTCCCCTGGAACAAACAAACTCTCCCTTGCCATAGCACCACCTTATTAAATGGAGATAACAGCATTTATGTCCACCGTGAGGGGTCATGGGCATAAAAAACTGACATGTGGTAGAGGACATGGCTGGGTAACCCTCTGGTCTACTTGCAGTCCTGTGATTCCAAAACCTGCTAAGGGCAGAGAGTTATCTGAGGTTGAGAAAGTGTGGTCTGTGAGAGCCAGACACGCTACTGTGATTGGCCTGGGAGTCAAACCCATCACCCCTTAGTAACAACCACTTAGCTCTTATTTCTCCTCAGGGATTGAAGTGTGAGCTAACAGCAGGCAGCTGTCTCCTCTGAGGAGGCTGCCACCAGGAACTACAAGACAAACGTGAAGCCGCCAAGCCAGAGCTAGGAAACCCCCTCCTGGGTCCATCCTGTGAGCAGCCAAGATGTGGTTAAAGACTCCAAATCTGCTGGGATCCTGTGTCTCCTAGGTTACAAGTAAAGACTGTGTTTTCCTTTATTACAACAGAAAATGCGTATTCCCGGAGGACTGTTTAAACATCTGTGTGTGGTGCACCGTGTGTGTGTGTGTGTGTGTGTGTGTGTGTGTGTGTGTGTGTGTGTGTGTGTGTGTTGCCACTCAGGTAAGCAGCGCCACACACCCAGCTCTCCTCATAAGCCTTCTGCAGTTATTTAAATTTCACAGCACCTTATTGCTATTCTGGTGAGCCAGCCTGCTATAGATGTACAGAGGTACAGTTGAGTTTGAGGCAAACAGTCTCAGGACACTAATTAAAACAAAGGAAGTGATCTCCTACTCAAATTTCCTTTCCAATCAACTCCATAAAAATCACTAGGTTATATCCAATTGGAAGAGAGAGTCACTGTAGATGACAGCTGTGTATTGCAGACTGAGCAAACAAACTTTGGCCCAGGGACATTATAGGGTATCTTATAAAATACTCACAGCAGAGACCCTGTGGCTTGATCTAATCTTTTGTAGTAACATTTATGAAGTTATGGTTCGGTGTCCATGCAAAGTTGGGAGAGGAGAGATATAGCTGATTGGCCTTAAGCACCAGTGACTCAAGCAACTCAGCTGTGTACCTGACCGCTTTGCACTGACCACTGGTGCCAATGAGCGTTAGGAAGGGGACCAGTTCACACTCCCTGGGACCTGAGCTCAACTGCCAGAAGCCACATTTTAAAAGTCAAGGCCTGATGACACATTTAGAACCCCAGCAAGGATTTGGCCAGAAGTGGAGA
This sequence comes from Sigmodon hispidus, assembly GCA_004025045.1. Classification (NCBI taxonomy): domain Eukaryota; kingdom Metazoa; phylum Chordata; class Mammalia; order Rodentia; family Cricetidae; genus Sigmodon; species Sigmodon hispidus. Next base: position 109,760 of record PVIH01004075.1, on the reverse strand, counting down.
CTGATCTAAGCATTATTGGGTCAGTGGGACCATAGGACTGTCTGCTCCCTGCCCAGGGAGGGGATGGGGAGTTTCAGAGAAGAAAAATGACCAGATGTGTTGGGAGGGGGAAGAGACCTTGAATAAGGATATATAGGGATGGAAAAAAAATTCAGAGGGAAAGATGAACACAAAAAAA
>PVIH01004075.1:93709-109482 GCA_004025045.1 Sigmodon hispidus | reverse complement strand
AAAAAAAAACAAAAAACAAAAAAACAAAAACAAAAAACAAAAAACAAAAAAAAATAAAAGAACCCCAGCAACAGTAAAACCGAGAGATAAATGGGTCTTGAAGGCCCAATGGCCAGCTGTCAAGTTCCAGGCCAGTGAGAGACCCCCATCTCAAAAGAAAGATGGTGTTTCTTTAGGTATAATGTGAGCACACACACACACACACACACACACACACACACACACTGAGTAAGAGCCAGTTGTCTTACTCGTTACACAGGCTAAATGCCCTGCTAAATTAGTCCTCCTCCCAGGAGACGCCTTTTCGAACTGATATCAGTGTCCCAGGATGCCTATGGCCATTTGCTAACCAAGCCTGCCCCAAAGGCAGATTTGAAGTTTGGAGATATGGGCCTCTGAAGACCTGCAGATGAGGCTTTCAGACTTAATTCTTATTACCACCTCTCCCACCACAAGCAATAAAGAATTTGATTTATAAAATGTCCCCATTTCCAGTTCCAAAACCTCAGAAACTGTCACATGATAGTTAAGCCATGTGACACCCACTGCATGCTCACCTACAATGGCTACCAAGGGTGAGATTGAGCCTGTTGCTTAGAAAACCCTGGGTGCACAGTCAGAACACTGAGTCTTGGGTGCAGCTGTCACCTACATTTCCCAAGACTTATTATTCATCTAGAAGAGGATGTTCTACCTCCACTCCCACATGCCTCCAAAAATAGCAAAGATCACTAGGAGAGCTTGACAAACCTGCATCGTCTTCCACATACACTCACTGATCACTGTGACCATCGACAGTCTCCCAAAAGTGATTCAGCCTGATACTTCAACAAGGCACGGACCCCAGCCCAGCATTGTGAACTCCAGTTTAATTGTCCATAAGTACAATGGGTAAAAAGAACACTGTGTTATTGAAGAGAAAACCAAACTAGGAGACAGACTGAGCTTCTACCAATGAGCTAGCTTACAGGGAACATCCAGATCTTTGTTTATGCATCAGAAAAATGGGCATCCTGGTACCTGCTTCTGTGTTCCCCAGTGAAGACCACAGCTTAAAACTACAGAAATCTACTCTTACATTCTGAATGTCAGATCAATTTTCCAAGGCTGAAATGAAAAGAACCATCAGGGCCAGAGTGTTCAAGTTGCCAATGCCAACATTTCTTGGCTTGTGGCCATATTACTTCAGTCTCTGCCTCTGCCTTTATATCGTCTTCATACTTTCTTAGACATTTGTGAGGACATTAGGGCCCACCCACATTATCCAAGATTGTGTCTCATATCTGGACCCATCATTCAGATCACATTTGCATAGACACTTTTCTTAATGAAGGCAACACAGGTACAAAGGACATTTTCAGCTTTCTACTGCTCAGACCCTAAGATGATATCCTGCAACAACATCTTACTGGATTCGTAACAAGCATTAAGAAGTCATATCCAGGTGTGATAATATACACCTGTGTTCACATGGTAATCAACATTTGCCTGACAGCAGAGAATGGAGCCTGAGATATGTAGCAAGTTTCAGGTCAACCTAAGCTACATAGGAAGACCTTGCCAAAAACAGGAAGATAAACAGAATTACAGCTCCACAGACTTTGGAAATACATTAGAGAATCAAGAGTGGTCCCTGGATCATTCACATGACCTAGAAACATGTCAGAAAGGACATTCTTGCTCACCCCATTTCACGCCCCAGTCATCTATGTTTTACCAAGCCTTCCATACAATGTTTATGCATGCTAATGCTTGAGAAGTACTGGACTAGGGACCACCAGGGTTCCTTTGTTCTAGTGTTCTACTCCTAGTATCTCTTCAAAACCAGTTTCCAGCTTCTGCTTTAAAAATCACCATATTACAGACCCTCCTATGCCCCTTACTCATAAAACAGTAAGCAAAAGCTTAATACTACCATCATAAGACCTAAGAAATGCTGTAGCCAGTTATCTCACAAATACGAGGCATAACCAGCCATCCTCGTCAGTAATGGTACCCATCTAATAGCTGAGCATGAGCAGCTGAGAAGCTAATAACTAAGGGCCTAAGTAAGGGTTTGTTCCTGTATGGCATCCTAGAAGGGATACAAACAGGAATGACACACAGGCAATGGCCACAAAAACTTGACGGTCAGAATGAAGAAGCCATCGGATACACAGGAAGTTATCTTTGAAGCCTTGATGCACCACTGCATGATTTCTCCACTTGGTTTTATCACTCCTATTCTAACTGATGCCATAAACACCTCTGCCTCATAGTAGCAGCATATGCTTGCCAATGGCTTGAACATGAAGAGCATCATCCAAAATTCAGGACTACTTCTTCCTACCTGATTCTTTCTTATCTGCTCTATGAATTAGGACTTCAGCTCTCTGAAGTTTAGTTTCTTCATGGAGAGAATGAGGAACTGGAAAATCACCTATGACCAAATGGATTTTTCTAATGTAAGGCCAGGTGGTGATGATGATCCATGGACCACTGAAAGCCACTGCTCTGAGAAGGGCCATCAGAATTCAAGACAATGGTGATACCTAAGGCTGAATGTTTGCGGCAAGTATGTAAAACCCATAATTTGTGCACTCCTCACTTCCACCCCATGAGGCCTTATCCCCATCCTCATTATATACAGCAGACACTGAGGCAAAAGGAATTTCTGAATAACTTTCTCATAATCTTCCATACAACTATCAAAAGCAGAATCAAGTATCGTGTGTCCTACAAGATGTGAAAGTGTTTTGTTTCCTTCTTTATAAGTGGGTTATAGTGAATGTGGCTCCTGGGACACCTGTTTGACTGGATCTCTGGGTTCATGACTGCTCTCTCTTGGAGGCACAGTTTTTCATTATTAATGTTCTGATAACCACACAGACTAGAGCTAGAAGCTTTGAAAACTGAGTAGGAACTAAAAGGTATTGTTATATGAAACAATGCAGAGAGAGGAAGGAAATAAGTGAGAAGTGGAGAACATAGTTCTGGGGCCTTTGTATCCTCTCACCAGACCGTCACCTAGGCAACAGGGTCAGCAGCCTGAGCTGACCCACCTAGCAGATGTAAGACCAGAATGATTTGCACTTTGCAATGCCTGACAGTGACAATCACTTCCATTCTTTTCCTTTAGGTAGGCAGAATTCATTTGCTCTTTCTATGAAGATGTGTGCAAAGCAGTGGGGTTCAGACAGGAACAACATCCAGGAAACTGGGACAGACAAACAAAAACAAGCACCAAAATAGATGATTCTGTACCCTTACTGGGCCAGAAATGCCTGGGCATACCTACAACAGCCCTTGGGAGACTGAAGCACAAAAATAATAAGTTCAGGGTCATCTTCTATTTACATATAGTAGTTTGAAGGTCATCCTGTGCTACAAGGTATCCTGTCAAAAAATGCAAAGAGACTTGGGAGAAGCTTGATGGCTAAAGTGCTTGCTGTGAAATCATCCAGGCTGGAAATCAGATCCCAGGAAGCCACACAAATTCAGATGAATGTGCTGGTTCACATGTAACTTCACCACTTGGAATGCTGAGATGGAAATCTCTACAGCAAGCTGGCCAACAAGACTAGTTATATTATTGAGCTCTGGGTTTGACTAAAAACCCTATTTCCAAGAATAACTGGAGAAGATTTCCAGCATTAACTTTGGGCTGCAACCTGCATACACAAGTGTGAACAGACAGCACATCTTCATGTACATACATGCATAGTGACACACACACTAAAAAAAAAAGAATTCAGTACTCAGGCTGCTCTGTGCAGTTGCTGTAGCTCCAGACCTAGACCCAACAAATGCTACTTTTAGCTTTAATCAAAGAGGTCTCTCTTTGCTTTGGATGGTAGTAAATGCCCAGGATGCTGAGTATAAGTGACATTTGAGAGCCTAATCCTAAGAAAAAACAATTATACCACTCCTTCCAATGCTCAGGGAACACTGCAGAGGCAGAGATTTGAAGAACATAAGAGCTTGAAGACTCACAAAGGGAACTGAGGATGCCATCCTCTAAACACACTACAACCAATGCAATCATGAACTCACAATCACTGGAGTTACATGGACTGGACCTACCCAGGCTGGCCCTGTCAATAATCATTCATGGACTGGGGAAAGGGCTGATGGATCCTTCTCCTACTGTTGAATTATTGACTACCAATAACTCTGGGAAAGATCACCAATTCATGGCTTCAGCCAAACTCAATGAGCTGCAAAACAAAACAAAAGAAAACAAATAAGAGTTGGAGTTGTTTGTAGGAAAGTAAAAAAGTTAGAAGAGAGTGGAGATGTGTATAATCATAATGCATTATTACATCCATGAAGTTATCAATAAATACATTCAACAAGAACAGAAATACAGGGGCCAAAGAGATGTCTCAGTCAATAAAGGATAAAGATGAGAACCTGGATTCTGATCCCTGGCAGTTATGTAAAAGCTGGGCATGAAGATAGTGTATCTGGAACCCTACTTTGAGGATAGGGAAGAAAGGAATATCCCTGGAGCTTGCTGGAATCCAGACAGTCCACCAATTGGTGAGTTCTAGCCTCATGAACAGACCCTGTCTCAAAAAATAAAGTAACCCAGGAAGATACCCAGTGCTGACCTCTGGTTGCCACATGTACACACAAGTGCACACTCACAAACATTTACACATGCAGATACACAAACATGTACTCACACAGATTTTACTCTTTCTCATACATACATACATACACACACAGACACATACACATATACACATACACACACACACACTCAAAATATATACAACAAAAAAAAAACCTTACTGAGCTAAAACAATCTAGAAGGTACAGTATCTAGTGACCTAAAAGAAAACAAAAGACAAAAGCAACCAATTAATTAAGGATTCTGATTTTTACCTGTTTTCATTTGAGTCTTCTGTATGATGGGCTATACAGACGGCACAGAAATGATTAACATTTATTTAATGTGTTAAAGTTCAAAATAGAACTTTCACATACAACATTTGGTACTCAGAATAGCCTTCTAATTGAGCAATATTGTTAAGCCCATAGGTAAGCCATGTTATCACTCCTACCTGTTTCACACATTTGTAGACTAAGATCCAAGATCAATGGTTATTAAGGACCTTTCACAGACAAATTAAAAAAGAAATTTATTTTCAAGGAAATTGAGTTTTAAAACATCATTATCCTGAGGACAAATTGAAACAAAGATCTTACAAAGAATGACATAGAATGCTCTGTTAGTAGCTTTTCTATATTTTGCCATGAAAAATTTCCTTTTACTTCCACCATCTTGTTGCTTGTCAATATTTATTTTGTTTTTTTAATAAAGTAATTTTTGTTTGAAAAAATATGAATAAACTAGTGAGTGAATAATAAAAAAGAACTTTTCACAGTGATGAAAGCCACAGTTCCAAGAATTACACCTATAACTCAACACTGAAAAGGCCTGACAATGTTATCAGGTTTGTTCTCTGTCTTTATCAGTTTGAGCTGCTCTAATAAAATGCTGGATATTGGTGACTTATGGTGGAGGTGTATTTATCCCTCATTACTCCGGAGGATGGAAAGTCCATAATTAAGGTTAGATATGGAGTCTGATGACAGGTCCTTTTTTTAGTACATCTATAGTATTTCTTTCCATGTCTGCACAGAGAAGAGGGAATGATGGAGTTCCCTTGGGCCTCTGCTAGAAGACTTCCAATGCTCCTCAAAGAGCAGAATCCTCATGACCTCACACCCTGTCAGCACCATCACCCTGAGGTCAGAATTTCAACAAGTAACATTCCAGCATAGCATTTAATACTCTAGACGAGCATGGATTTTTTTCTTGATGGTTCTCGACAAACAAGTGGGCATTATCATTGTGAGATTCCTATTCTGCAAGTCAAGAAACTGAGGCACAGAGAAGTCACATGGTTTATGGAAAGTAGCACATCCAGTAAGTAAAGACTGCAGCTGGAAACACAACTAAGCAGGGGAAGTAGCTGTAGATGCAAATGCATGCTTCTAACTGCAAACCCAGGCTCCACAGCCGAACCTCTGAATCCTTTGCAAGATCTTCATGAGATTGAGTCAAACTAAGGAGGGCTTAGTCTACCATGCTGGGGTAAGAAGGATTATAAGCAAAGAGGCGTTATAACTAGGAATGTCTTTATGATAGATTTCAAAAGAGGAAATGCCCAGTGTTGGCCACAGTTGAAAAAAGTTGGCCAGAGGACAGAAAATTGAGTCACCTTAGCTATGACTGGATGTAATATAAAGCAGTCCAGGACCCTGAGAAGCCTACATAAAAATAGCATCAAAGTCCCCCAAATATGTACAGACCATTTAAACCCCCAATTTTTTTCCAGGAATTAAAACTAATCAAATATCTTATTCTTTTGACCCTTCAACTATTAAGCCTTTGTGTATCTGGGAAAAGCTATGGTCTGATGTCTAAGACACATGAACACTTGCATGCAATTAGAGAAGATGTATGGACATCAATCTGAAACTCATCTATGAGCTTCAGCTGTGAATCCCCAAAGAATGAAAGAACATTGATGTCCAGTCTCCAGCCAAAGTAATATATCAATTCAAATTAATATTATAAAGCCATTTAAATTGATGTTGGAAACCATGAAAGGACCTATAGTGACATGGGAAAGTATTCTTGATGAATTATTAAATACAGAAAATTATAAAATATGACACACAATACAATCCCCTATAAAAACACAGGACCAGGACAAGAAGGAAAAGGAAGGTACCAGAGGGTAGGTACCAGAGCAATCACACTAATTATTTATGGATAGAGAATCAGCAAATGATACTTTTATGTCTTGTTCATATGTTGCAAATTTGTTATGATAAATGAGTAGTCCTTTTATAATCAAATATATTTTTAAAGAGAAATAACCTAACTAAAGAGCCTTGACAAGCTTACCATTCATTTTTCTTCCCAGTTCCCAAGCCTTTCTGAGGAGAAGACTCTGCATAAAAGCCACAAAACTAAAAAGTACTCAGCCAAATCTGGTGAGCTCCCATACTTACATGTAAGTAGGGTCACTTACACAGCAACAGATAAGGCAAAGTAGTGTTTGCCGGAGCTCAAAGGAAAAAATGTTCCTGCTGAGGATATTCCCAAAGTGTAGGTCTCTGCAGGGCCCAGGGGAAAAGCAGCTCTGCCTCCCCCCACCCCCCCCACCCCCGCTCCGTGGCAGCCAGAAGAGCAAGAATCAACAGAAAGTTCATGTTGCTGAAACTGAACAGAAGAGCCTAGAATCTGTGCAACAGGTCTGGGGCAGCATGCTGAACAGTGGGAAGGTGTGTGTGTGCTTATTCTTCAGCTATTCTCCATACTTCTTCACCCTGAAAGAGTTGGCAGGAAGAGCTGTCCCAATGGGAAATTGGTAGATGGTCAACTTTATCAGAACTGTTATAACTGGAATTTAGGTAAATTCCCCAACCTCCTTCTCCCCTTAACAAATGTCTATCCTTATCTACTCTTCTTTATGAAAGATACATTGGAACAGTGAATATGAAATGTATGTAAGATGCTTCTCAATGTGAGAAGCCTTTTGCTCAACTAGAGCAAAAGAAGAGGTCTGGCCTGGGTTTCCACGGGAAAGAAAGAGTTAATCCACTAAGGGAGAGCAGATGGGGACACAGAGGAAAGCCAGGCCTGAAGAAAGGGCTGAGTGGCCTGAGAGGAGACAGGAAGGTCTCAGAGCATGCTTGAGCTTGCCACCCCAAAGGAGTATCAGTGCTATTGCCAAGGACTCGTATGTGTTCGGAGGTGAGTGTGGCTCAAAGGAAACCTGCCTAGGAGGCAAGAAGGCCTTCAGCTTTCTGCTGTTTGTTGCTTCTTTCTTGCATTTCCTGGAAATTCTCTCTGAACCTCCTGTTCAACATAAGCAATTGAGTCCTTGGAGTTCATTCCCTACAGAGGAACATCTAACCCAGTCCTATTACTGGGATAAGGAAATTGGATCTTCTTCAAATGGATACACCAGACTGAACTTACCGACCGTGGGATCCCTTGCCCTCCTTGGGGAAAGAATGGGGTAAGGAAGGCTAAGGGAGGACTGGGAGGTATTGGGAGGAGGGAAAGGAGGATGAGCAGGGGGACACATTGGGAAACAAGCTTTTTAAATAAATAATTAAAAGAAGAAAAAGAATACTGCCGCATTAGGTCTCCTACCATGGACACTCCAACTCTGGCATTTCCCTCCCCCAAGGTGCATTTGTGTAAAACTTTGTAACTATTTCAAAGAACAGGACTTCCAGAAATAGTGTTGCAAACAACCTATCTTTGTTTTGGTTTAAAGATATCTTCCTTCCCATTGTTGCCTGTATTTAAAAGAAGTCTGTGGGACTTGGCTTTGCTTAATTTAGCAGGAGGGTAGTGTTCATGTCAGTAAACAAGCTCCTGGGTGAATTAGATGGACAGAGGTCTACAAGGCACAGGCAGGTACCCTGGTCAGAGCTCAACCAACATCTCTATCAGGAAATGGTGGCTTCTCTATCAGGAACCCAGCATAGTATTGGAACATAATAGGGCCCAAAGGAGAGGATATGTAAAACTGCTCACTCTGACCCTCCTCACAGGTGCTAGAAATAAATCTCCATTTCAAAGACTAAATTCAAGGCTCTCCATCTCATAGGTAGTGTTGATAAACTTAGCTGCCGTTGATAAACTTAGCTGCCCTTGCAACATTCCTAGGGATGCTGATGTAATTTGTCTGGGTAGAACCTGGGCATCAATAAAGCTTCTCAAAGAGAAAATGCATCCTTCATCTTAGCAGGATAACATGGGCTACAGGTAACTCTAAGTCCAGACTGCCACTGAGCTGGGAAGAACTGAGAATATCTGAATGTTACCACTTTGCACTCACATAACACTGAATGCTCAATACTGAAGGTAGAAAAGCTCTTACAGGCTCATGGGCATTCCACTCTAGATGGTAATGGTGGCAACTGGAATGGGCTAGATAGGGGGCAGACAAGAGCAAAAGCAAAAGAAGTTCCCAAAAAAGCTCCATGGCCCATAAGGCTTTTGTTCTGACATCCAGGTATATACCCCAAATGAGCCTTTCTGGGATCCATCCATGCCAATCTCCAGGGAAGCCCATAGAGCCGTGAGGAAGCCAAACTCTAGTCTACTATTCTACAAGTCACACCATCAGAATAAAAAAAAGCCACACAGCTGAGAGTAATCAGGTTTACTCGTCTGGAGAAAGGCATACTCAAACCCAGCCCACTGCACCAAGGAAGCCAATGTTCACCCAGGATCTGTCCCAATCTAAGCTGGCTCTGGTTTCCTAAGTCAGGAAAAAGAAGCATGGAACACAGCAAATTCTCCCTGAAGCAGGGCTTGGTACCAGACAAGAGCTGAACCTAAAATGCTCCTTAAATCTTTCCTTGGATGCTGGTACCCAAGCCAGCACCTTCTTAGTCTTCTGAAAATGATATTCAAATGCCCCACACATTTTTGTGTCCAAGCAGGCATGCTTTTTTTCTAGAAGATTGATTGGGAAAGATGTGAGCTGAGACTATGCCAGTGAGAATTTCTGTCACCAAAAGGCTGTACTAACTCAGAGGGCTCAAATGCAAATTTCTGCTGAGAGGTTTGTAGACTGGCCAGAGAAGAGACACACCTTGAAACTAATAAGGCTGCCACGGTGCATTTAAAGGGAGGAGCTAAGTATGGTGAGGAGCCAGATTGTCCTCCACAGACAGTAGAATATCCACAAAGCAGCAGGACAAGACTCAAACACTCATCCAGGAGGAAGGGATACAGTGATGTATGAATGACATAAGACCCAATGACTGGGAGTAATATTGTATGTTCTTGGAATTTGGTGACTTGCTCATGAGGAATACTACCACAACATCTGAAGATATCAAAGTAGCACTTTCTGCTATGAATCCACACAAGCTCTAAATTCCCCTGGAATAGAGACCACCAGGCCCACAGAAAGAGCTGCTTTGTGGAACAACTAAAATAACCAACCATTAAAAATTCAGTAAATTATCCTCATAAAATCAGTTGGCCAGTAACAACAGTTAATGGGGAGACTGCAGAATTGAGGAAAGCCAATGTATTGAGAAATGCTTGGTATCAACACCATGATTCCTGTTATAGGACCTGAGCCTGTATGAGAAAAGAAAAAAATATGTTGGACTAGAAACTGAGTTCTTCACGACAATAATTATTGTAATGTTTTTGTATGGAATAAAACCCTTAGACGTGAGGAGGTGAAATAACTTGTCCAAAAATAAAATGCTCAGAGCCATCAAAGCAAAATCACTAGCATATGTCAGTCCCAAACACCCCGCCCCTCCTCTTGCTTTGGTAGCCATCTGCTGATGAAAGTGTGATAATAGACATTTATACATCTATATGAACCTAAGCTATGGCTTCTCCATGGGTGTGTAAGAAGAAAGTGAAACAGAGAATCCACTGGTTAATGGATCTGAAGTTTCAACAGGCAGCTCCAGGAAGCAGGTGGAAAACAGAGAGGGCAGAGAGAGCTCAGTGCACTCTGCTCTGGATGCCAGTCCCAGCTATTCGGGGCTAGGGAGGGAGAGGGGCCAGTCTTCTCATTTACAGCCAAGACACTGGACACCAAGCCATGCTCTCTATCACAGAAAGCCCTTAATGCCACAGGTCAGAAGGTACTCTCTTGCCTGGAAGATGTCATTATTGAATAAAAGGGGAAGAAAAGCAGAAAAGGGCATCAAAGCCTAAACAAACACCATCAGCATGAAATCTTTAATGAATGGCTCATCCAAAGCTGCCTACTAAAATCCAGAAGGGTTAGCAAAAGATGCCTTAAACCCAGTTTATACTGCAAATCAACCATGAAGAAAAGTCAACACCACATTAATCCCCACTTAATAATTCAGTTTCAGGATGGTAAAACATATTTCTTTCCTAGAGCGTTTGCACATAGAGATCATAATGTGGCAACCATAAAACACTTAGAAAAGGGAATTATTTTACCATCTCTACTAGCTGCAATGTGTAAGAGGCGGCAATTGATTCTTCCTGACCTCTGACTCATCTACCCAAACTCTCCATCTTCTTCTTCCCTCTGACCTTTCTCCCAGGCAGGAAAACTCTAATCTTTGACTCAGCACTGCTGTAACGTTATCAGTTCATAGGTCAGCCTAATAAAGACTCTTCAGTGGGGGCACAGCTATGAGATCAAGAGACTCCTCCCTCACACCCTGTGGAAAGAGACCCATGGTACTGTTGTTTTATACCAGGCCAGCACCCTCACTGTATATTACCTGCTATTCATTCAATCCTCAAGATGAAATCCTGAATTTTCAACAAATTTGGGGGGCTGAGAGATTCTAGATCCTGCCACCAACCAAAATGTGATCATAAGCTTCAGTCTGATACATGGCCTGTCGTCTTAACTTCCCCCCGACCTTCTGCAAAGGGCATTCTCGCTGCTAGTGTTCATCTTGGACAGCTTCCATGGTCATCCTCAACCAACCCACAAGCTAGTTTCTAACTTGTACTTCCTCCCCATCCAAGCCATGATGGGGCTAAGTGCTCACCCAGGTTAGGTGCTCTTGCCTCTTTTCCTGAGAGCCATCATTGTCTCCAAAGTGTATAGAAAAGGCGTGTGAAAGTGGATCTTACCAGCTCTCCCCTAAAGCATAGCACTTGATGTGTCAAGCAAGGAAGAAGGCCTCAGGGTCAAGTTTAAAACTAACCACAAAGCAGCCTCTTCCTGAGGCCCCTCACTCCCCTGCCCGCGTGACAGCTCCCTGGATGTCTTGCCAGTGCTTGCAACTGCACAGAAGAGAAATTAAAAGCAAATTTGCATCACCTTTGCTTAGTGCTCGAACGCTCAATTTTAATTTGCATTTTATTTGCAGAGCACTTGCATATAATATTGCAGAAATGCCCAGAACTGTCCCTCTACCTCCTCATCCCACCTGATTCCCAGGATGCCTGGGAACCCAGGTATATTGCAGAAGGAGTTAAGACCCAGGAGACCTCAACTGCAGAGAAACTTGGAGATCTTGAAGGACCAGAGAATCTGAAAGGCAGTCTGATGCAGTGTTCTCAGTGTCTAATAAACAGAGCTTAGAAACCTGCTTTCTTTCCAGTCAGAGCAAAATCTTCCTCACTGCCTACTGAGCATACACATGGTGCTGAGTCAAAACTACCAGCTCTCAGGACTGGCTTAACACAATCCCAAACCTGTTGGGAAGCCACGGGAACAGCCACATTGTGCCATCTGTGGAAACCCCTGGTGTGTCTTTTTAATATTCTTTCCTCTCTGTGACATGAAGTTTCTCAGCTTTGGTTCTAATGGGCATCACTCCCACCTGCCTGCCCTCCTACCTGGCACATGCATGGCTGAACACCCAACTCTCCACCCCACACAGCATTTGGTTCATCCCAAATCTAGTGACGTCTAGGTCAACACCTCCCAACACACACACCCTTCTGTAACACAATAATTTCTCCAAAACCTACCACAACGTAGCAGGCATCCATACCTTACAACAATGTGACACAATATTGTCATCTGAGAAGTGCATGCACAAGGACCATGTCATTAAGGTTTTGTTTTGTCATTTACCTACAAAGTATATCTCATCAAGTTTTAAGTCAGTCTGTGACACCATACTTGGCTGCATTCATAGCAAACGCAGGCCACGTACATCCGACAGGCTGCAGGTCAGACCCCTCTGAAGGCATACATAGAACACATACATACAGAGAACAAAGAGGGAGAAGAAAATGCGGCTTTGTCACTGCCCTCCGCCCTGTTCACCCGGACGAGCAGCTTCCAACCTGAGAGATATGACCTTTGGAAAGAAAGTAAGAACACCTTGCTAAATATGTTCCTGCAGTGTTAGAAATGACAGCCAGGTTCAAGATGAACTCAAAGAAGAAAGCAAAGTCAGCACAGAGCAATAAAAGGTTGATACAGAAGAGACGTCCAGAAAATGAACACGTTGGCTTTTGCTGTTTTTGTTTTCAACTAGTTAGGCTGTTTGCTCTCTGGAAAGCACTAACTCTCATAGACCACTATAGTACCAGACACTGCAGGGCACAAACCCCACATTTTGCTCCAGTACAATTCAGTGACCTTCCTAGGGTTATGCAAACCAACACTTGAACAGTATGAACAACACAGATTGGGCTCTTTTTCTTCTCTCTTTCTGCCCCCACCCTGTGTACTGTGTTCTTTCAAGAAAAGGATGTTCTGAGGTATCCTTGGTAATGCTGATGCCATCACTCTTCAGCCCTGTCCTCCTCACCAACTGTATGACTTTGACAGTGAGGCTTCATGCCCTTGTCCTCAGTTTCCTTTTCTGTCTGCCCAAGCATCTGTGTCTAATCAATCACCTTCCACCTCACTTGTGCTTTGTGACTGTTGATGATATGACAGCATCACTGAATTGTTACAAGGTCATTTTAACATGGTCACTGTAAATTGAGTTGTTCAATGACACTGAGAGAATCATTCCTAGTAAGAATTAAGAAGAGATGCTTTCTCTTTCTCCATGTAAGGAGTAAGTGCCAGGGTTTGTAACTAAGCTCCATATAAATGCTCATGGTTCTGCTTCCCTCTTAGCTTCTAGGAAATTCTGAAGTAGGTTTTAGCTGCTCTGCTAAAATGATGCCAGTTAGCCTACATTTTTTTTTCCTTTGGGAAGAGGTGAATGCTACTTGCTTCACATCACCCTCTCATCTCTTGGCTATTATGATTTTATTCTTTTTCCAACATTTTACTGTATCTTTGTTTTTATAAATAGCCTCCAATTTTCTTTGAAATGCTATAATATAAATAATCATAATGAACCCCTCAAGACTTCTCATGCCTTGAACAAAGACAATGCATAATTTCCACACATCTTGTTCCCTAACCAGGAATGTTGAACTAGTGAGAAAATCCTTTTTGAGCCAAAATTACAACACAAAACAGAATTCCAGGATGCTCCCGAATGGGAAGGTAAGCATGGAACAAATTCCTAGTTCTTCTGCCTCCTCAGCCAGGATTCTCCCCTACCCCTTTATGGCTCACAGTGGCATTTGGCTTCTTTCTAACATGCTAGGGCTGGGACTGTTCTGTGGCTGGCTGACCTTGTACCCACTGTGGTGCTTTGGGTTGTTCATGGATCTTTGTCAAAATTTACAAAAGTGTAAGACAGATGAGAAGTGGGAATGCATTCCGCAGCTGGAAGAGTGGCCAAGAAACCACAAACTGCTGGTTCTCCAGGGATCATGCTGGTCACGGACTTGGCTTCAGCAGCCCGATGACTTCTTCCTCTAGACATTGTTGAAGCCTGTAGGCAGCTATTCTTCGCTCAGATCATTGGCCCTCTGGGTCTCCAGGAGGTAGAGCATGATGGGAAGTGGGGTGGACATTGGAGAGAAATGCAGTGGTCCAAGTAGCACCAAGAAGAAACTTCACACATGTTCTATTCTTTGTGGGAATTATCTTTTGAAAGAGCCTTTCTCCTAGCTGGGGGACCTAGGGTAGATTTCAAAGTAGTAGCAACAGAGCATAAAGCTTTCAGAATCCTCTACATGGCATGTTATGACTGATCTATGTGTAAGCTTGCTTGTAGTTTCTTACAAAGCAAAATACATCACGCTTTCCATCCAAAGTGCAGACTCCAGGCCTAGAGGGAGGAAAACATCACAACTTCATACACTAATTGGATGCTGAGTTCTTGGAATGATAGGAATAGAGTTGAAGAATCTATTTTCTCAGGGCTACCCTGAAAACCCTCTTAATTTGACCTCTTCCTGCTTCAGTGTTTTTATCTATATATATCCTGGAGGATAGACATTTTTGGAAGGGAGAGGATAAGGATTGTCTATCCTCCAGGATTACTATCCAAACTCATAAAGGACACAATAACCATAAAAATTAGTTCAGTCACTTCTTAGGTATTTTTTTAAATGCAACTTCTGTTTGGAGACTATCTCACTTAAAATATGTTCCCTCTAATATTGATCATCAGTATTGGCTTAGAAATTATTATTGTGTCTGTGTTTTATTTCAACTCTTTCAACCTAGAAATTAAAAATTAGCTCAACATGGCTCATGACCTTACATGAGTATTGTATAAATCTTGGCACATTATGCCCCTGCTTCAAATCTTTCAAAGGCTCCTCAGTCCAAGACCCTTACATGAGACCCAAAAACTCTATATGGCCTGATCCACCTTATCTTGGTACCTTATCACCTGTCTCTACCTCTGCCATTCAGCAACACCAAACTGGCTCTTTCCTTGTGTTTTCATATAATCCTGAAAGTTTCTTCACTGCCTGACTGCCAGCTCTGCTCTGGGACTACATCTTCTGGTGAAGAGATCACAGATGATGTCTTCACCCTACCTGCCACAGTTCACTTCATGTTACATTGATCACCTGCATATTGCTTTATCACTACACCCTACCATTCCTTGTCTCTTGAGACCTTTAAAGTGCAGGCACTCTGAGACTAAGAAGTGTGTCTGGACTACTGTAGAGGAAAAACAACTTGACACAACCCAAGGTCAGAGAGAGACCATGTCTCAAAGAAGACAAATAGTGCTTCTGCGGACAACATTCAGTGTTGTCCTTCTGACCTCCATGCCCATGTATATAAATGCCCACGTGCATCTCACATGAACACACTCCTCTCTCTCTCTCTCTCTCTCTCTCTCTCTCTCTCTCTCTCTCTCTCTCTCTCTCTCTCTCTCTCTCTCTCTCTCTCTCTCTCTCTCTCTCTCTCTCTCTCTCTCTCTCTCGCACACACACACACAAACACATACACACAAACACA
>PVIH01004075.1:56208-93609 GCA_004025045.1 Sigmodon hispidus | reverse complement strand
AGAAAACCAAAACCAACAGGGCCTTCTAATCCAGAAGTGAACTAAGGACAAAGTACATCTTCTCCCTGTCCAGCCTTTGCTGGTACCTAAATCGAACTAACCTATATCCAACTAAATTTACATCCATTCATCAGACATCCATCAGTTCTTCAGACCCTTTCACTGGTTCATTACATCTTCAGATTGGAGTTAGTGAACTCTGCAAGTATTTAACTTGATGTGGTACTTTATCTTCTAAACATGCACTGCCCTCCCACAGGTTTAGACGGCTGAATGGAAGTAACTGTGAGTGTGTGGTTCAGTTTCTTTCTGTCATCCTCCATGTCAATGTGTCAAAGAGGTGTCAAGTATAGACTACACATGAATCCATGCAAAACCTGGAGCCAAAGCTGAGTCCAGGTGATCCTGAAACAGGGCTACTCCAGTCAACCCAGAGATCCATTAGTGGGAAAACAAATGCTTGCTCTTTTTAAGCTCCTAATTTTTCTTGGCAGAAGCTAATCAATACATCCTTGTAAAATGCTTAGCCCTTTGTCAGCATCTTCTGTTTTCCTTTATCTGTGTCACATAATAACACATCCTTCCCTTGCACAGTAGTGCAGCTGGATCTCTGAAGCTCCCCAAAGGCCCGTCTGTGGCTCTCACACCAACATGCACCCAGTTTGCAGAGCCTGGTATGATCTGGCTTTGTCTGACTTCTCAGCAGCAACTGCATTGCCACTCCAGTTCTTATGGGAAGCAGGAAGAGTCAACAGTGTCCTTCTCTCTATACTCAATCAGCATTCAGTGTGAGGTTGCCAGCAGGAGAGAAGGCTGAGCCCTGAGTTACTGGCAGCTACTTCCCATGTTCTCATGGGCAGAAGACAGATGCTGTGTCTGTGCATATGGATGGCAATAATGAGAGAGCCCTGTGGCTGCATGTAAGCCAACAGACAGCAACACAGGCCAAACTCCTCTTCTTGTCCCATCACTGACAGTGAAACAAATGGAAAAAAAAAAATCATTATCTTGACAAGCATAGGGATATTACAGGGCACCACTCTAGATGTGCCAACAAAATGAGAGGAAACAAGAGTGAGGACAGAATTCCAGTTTCCAGGTGAAAATCAATCTAGGTGACATCACTGGCCTTCGGAAAACACCACTAAATTCAGGCTCCCCCCCCCCAAGAAAATAGGCTGAGTCTTGTAAATCTCTACTATCTAGAGTGCTAGATAACATGCTGGATAGGCAAGGTACCAATTTGGAGAAGTGGGAGGGATTAGGTGATTTGAACAAGCCCAAGACAATAGAAGAATTTGAATTATTACCTTCTAATGGGCCTGTACAACAGGGACAATGAGCAAAGGCATCAGGACCCCACCAGCCCCAAGGTCATGCTATATGCAAAAGAAATTCTAGGTGACATGTATGTATACTTGTACATCCAGTCTTAAAATGCCAACTGATTCACCTATAACCTTCAGACCTCAGTCCCTTTGTAATAGAGCTGAGTTTCCAGCTCCGAAGCCATGCTGACTCAGGTCAGATGGCTCAGGCATTTCACACATAGCTCCAGGAAATTCTCATTCACAGAAGCCTGGCTTACAGGTAGAATGCCTGAGAGTTCTGTGAATAGCACAAACCTCATTTAGAAATCTGTGTTTGAACTGGCACTTGGACTATGGGTGTCAATGAAAACAGTCTCTGAACAGCAATATGTTTTGACAGTTAACTTCTGACTGTGAAGACCACTGACCCTGTCTACAGATGGTAGTCTCTCCTCTCTCTTTGTTTCCACAAAGGCTGGGCTGCAGAGGCATTTGGAGAGGTCAAACATCCAGAGAAGAGATTCTAGAGTTTGCTCACCAAGGCAGGAGAGAAAAGAAAAAAAGAAAGGAATTATACATGAAAGACAGTTTCTGTTAGAAATTATTAGTACAAGTCTGATATCGATGAATAGATATTGCCATATTCGTGATACTTACAGTATGGGAGTCTGGTCTTTGGGCCACCTATGGACACTACTGGATTCTAAGGAATCCTGAGTCAATCTTTGAAAAACTAGATGCTGAAAGGAAACCAAGATACCCTGGCAGGAGTTAAACCCCCAACATACAAGCCACGTGGCTAAGCGTGCCTGTTGCCTTGGGCTTGCTAACCACAAGTGGAAGCCACAGCAAGCAAGCAA
Source organism: Sigmodon hispidus (assembly GCA_004025045.1). NCBI lineage: Eukaryota > Metazoa > Chordata > Mammalia > Rodentia > Cricetidae > Sigmodon > Sigmodon hispidus. The sequence goes on along the minus strand of PVIH01004075.1, from coordinate 91,439 downwards.
AATTATTCTAAATTCAGCAGAGCTCTGCATGAGTTTTAAATTCAGCGTTGATGTGTGAGTCTGCAGCATGTTACAAAGATTCAAAGAAATCATGGACACTAAGTTAAAATAAGAGACACAACCCCTTTAAATTGTACTCAGCACTTACATGGTTATTCAGCTTCAGGCAAAGTTGTGTCATTGAGACCAAAAAATATCCACACTTACTTTACAGGTGAGATAGTTGAGGCTCCAAAAGATTACGTGACTTAATTAAAATCGTATGTCTAATAAGAAGTGACAGGAGGCTCGATTTATGAGTTCTTATTCTCATGTACAATTGTCTAAAAGTTAAATTTTTGTTTGGTTTTTGTTTTGTGGATAGGGTTTGTGATATAGCCCAGACTGACCTCCAATACTGGAACATACTACTTTTTATTATGCCAACCTTTCCATTTAGAGACAGAATGTGATCCTGGGTAAACACTCTCGTGGTTTCCATTTCAGAAGATGCTGTGGAGGGAACATGCCATTTTGAGAGGTAAGCAGCTCTTGAAAGCATCTCCAGGGTCAGTGATAAGACTCAGTGTCACTCTGGATCACCATTCTCACCCTCTCTGTTTTGTTGACATGAATATTATTATAGATGTGGCTAAGGGAGACTAACGAGACATCTCATATTCTATTGTCCATTCCATTGAAAAAGGGAGATGCTTATGGAAACCCTCCCTTTCTTCCTGGAGTCAACATTCCTTGGGTGATTGCAGGGGATTCCCCTCCCCACTCGCCATTTGGAAGTGATTACCACTGAGATGCCCTGACAGGGTGAGTGATGCTGAGGGCTTGCTCCTGAATGCTGAGAGAGAGCTTGCAGCATACTCTCCACCCCCCAGCCCTTGGCACGCACTGCTATAGAGCTAGCCTGGAATCCCACTTGGATGCTGAGTTCCAAGGCTTGCTTTCCACTTTCTGATACATGGGATCAACGTTAATAACAAAAACCTGGCGGGGAAGGTGCCTCTGCCTAGCAAGGACTCCCAGTGGCAAAACTGAGCAAGTCCTGGGGTGGGAGCTGCAGGGCAAACTGTCCGCTCCTTTGTTACCTCCCACTAGTGGTGCAAGATGTAGGGTATCTGTGTCCTTCCCCGGGTCTTCTGCCTCATATGCAGTGACAGAAGTCACATGTGTGTGGTAACTGTTTCTCCTTGTCCTTACAGATGCCCCTACTAGATGGATTCCACCAAACCATTTCTACTTGTGCTTTATGCTTTGGGAGCATAGGAAAACCTCCACTCCCCACGTGGCTCTGCACAGTCTCTACAAACAGGAATGCAAAAGCCACCAGGAGTCTGGCGGTTCAGGATAAGGGAGAAATACCAGCAATTCAAGAAAACCTTCAGCTTCCATGTCTAGAGTTAGGTGGGCTCAGCTTGCCAAGCTGTATCATAGTAGTACAACCTCTATTCAAACAGAAAATCACTGCTTTGTAAGGTACCAGGAAGAAGGCATTCCCCACCCCACTCTGTAAGGAATAAATCCAGAAACTGGAAAGGTAATTGTCTACCCACCCTAAACAATCGGTTCCTGAAGGCTGTTTCATGAAATGTTCACAATAATCTCATGGCACAACTATTTTTCCCATTGGCAGATGACCCAGCAGCTCATGAGCACAATACATTTCCAGAGTTCTAGTGCAATAAACAGCTGCTACTACTTGAATATAAGCCTTGTGACTAGAAGCTGATGCTGGCTTCTTCATTTCACAGAGTCTTGCTACAATAGCCTTGAAGTCAGAGATGTGTAACATCCCTCCAAAATTTATCCTAAGCCTTCCTGGCTTGCTTTCTATTGCGGGATAGCATCATGACCAAAGTCAACCTGGGAAGGAAAGGGTTTGTTTGGCTTACATAGCCTAATCACTATCCAGTGTTTCATATTGCTCATAGAGAGATTTCACTGCATTATCATCTCAATTTTTCACATATTGATCTGATAAAAGAGCATCTGATTATAAGTCATTTAAGTCTTCCAATGACTGGATGGGACAATGTTCCCTTATTAAGCATCTGGGCTTGGTGATGGTGGAAGTGACCTTCTACAGTTTCCTACATGAGGTTTGAAATGATCAGTGTCTATCTCCTATCTCTTAGATCATTCCTTTTCATAAACCCAGCCTCTGTACTAACAGGATGCCCAGGCAACACTTCATGCACAAAGGCCCACCCCTCAACTCCAGAAGTCAACAGCCCTGCCTAAGTTCCTAGGCAAGAGGCAGGAACCACATACATGTGCCATCTTGGAAGCAGACCCTCCTTTTCTCCATGGAGTCATTGACAAGCCACCCTCACTGGACCCTGCCCAACTTGCAGATTTATTAACAAAATAAATTGTTGTGGTTGTTTTACATTCCTGGGTTGGTTTTCTATGTGACAATAACTAACGGAAATTCACAGTGAGATTTATGATGCTGTTGAAAGTTGATTTTATACTGAGATGTTATCCTTTTCAACCACAATTCTAGTTCACACAAACAGATGGAACAGGAGGAGTGGGTTCCAAGAATGAGCAACATTCTAGTCTGTCTTCTTACTACTTGCTGGCAGAAGGTCAGTCACGCCCAACCCATACAACCCATATACAAGTTAAGCCTACAGGAAGCCATAAGCATGAAGCCCACTGGCAAAATGAAAATCTAGAGCCACACTGATCAAACAAGCTTTAAAAGTAAGATTTTTACATTTGTATAGTATTAGTAAAAATTTCAAGAGAGGATGGAGAAAGAAAACCAAGAAGGAGGCCACCTAGCTTCACTTTGTGGCCCACCTGATTCACACTGTTGGGGGTTGTAGCCTCAGCTAAAGGGTCCTCTCCTCCGAAGCTCACCTTAGCCTCCTGAGCCATCTTAGCAGTGAAGAACCAACTTTATAGAACATCACTCACAAGCAACCTCTCACTTTCCATTTTGTTTTCCTCTTCGTGTGCTTATTATTAGAACAGGTTTGTTTAAAAAGCAATAAAAGGTGATTTGGTAGCCCCAGGATGGAAAACTTCAGGAAACTGTTGCTACTCTTGGGCCTGAAGGGTTACAGGCAGGCAATGGTCACTGGGACCCAAAGAGAGTAAGATATGAGTACAGATACAGGACAGCAGCTATGGCTTCCAATACAAAGACAGGATCAAAAGGGAGAGGCCATGTGAATAAATAGCCCACTCTCATTCTCCTTTTCTTCAACTCCCCAGATAAAGTGAAGCCAGGGAACCGAGGAGCACTGAGGCAGGGCCTGCCAGCTAACATCAGGCATGCTTATCAGGGACATGCTTTCTCTGAAGGGAGCTGAAAAGTCTCTTCTTTGAAACCAGCATCCTTTCCATGAGTCACTGACGTTAATCACACAGCTTCGCCTTTGGCTGCCATCTCCATGCTGCCCTCAGAAGTCAGGACTGAGCTGACCCACTGAGGGGATGGAGGAGAGAATGTAAAGGAATGTTATCTACAAACATAAAGAGGACAACAAGCCACCACCGCCGCCGCCGCCCCCCCCCCCCCCCCCCCCCCCCCCCCCCCCCCCCCCCGAGCAAACATCTCCACAAAAATGACACCTCCTTGAGAAATAACTTCCATCCTAGCCATAGGAGTGGGAGATGCCTTAGCTGAGGGGCAGGGAGCATAGTCTCCACAGGAGAGATGGCTGAAAACTCTCCAGGGAAGGGCAGTGAGACTGGCTAAGTGGGCACAGGAGAACCTTTCTGAGACCTGCTTCTATGAACCAGACTTCCCAAAATGCTTTGCAACAACTTAATCCGTTAATGTTTTTTGCTTCTGCTGCCTGCCTTTATCCCTTCAGGCCCAAAAGTAGCAAGAGAACAAGCACAGATAGACTCTCCTCAGCCCAGCCAGAAGCAGCGGCCATCATTCTAGCTGCTGATAGCCTGGCTAATACATCCAAGTCTGTGATGCATTCCCTATGTCACCCTTTCCAAAAGGCCTGGCATAAGCAGGGAACCCTGTAACAGATTGATACCCTTCTACCCTGCTCTCTGCCTTATTGGCCTATTTTCTTCCTTGCACCCTAGCTTCTCTTTCTCTGTGTTTTATTTCTTAAAAAGTACTTGCCAACATCTTTACTTCTCCGTTGCCTCTCATTGAGTAGATCTACTCTCCAGAGACACTTGAGTTTCCAGACCCTCAAGTCTTCTATGGTCCAGCCTCTTCTCCCTTGAAGCAGTATTAACAGTCTCTTTTCTGCAACAGTCTAACATGCCTTTACAAATTGAAAAGGCTACTCAGTTGTTATTAGAACAACAGACTAACACAGAGAAAAATCAATGGCATCCACTGTAGTTTAGAAACACAACAACCACAGATGGTCTCCTCAGCCCAGCCAGAGGCAATGGCCATCAACACTCCAGCTGCTAGGAGCCTAGATAATATTCCTTTCTCTGTCTCCTGTCTCCAACTCTAGGTGACAATCAGATGCCCTGTCCAAGAAAGGACAGCCTGGAACCCCTCCTTCGTCTCTTGGGTCATGTCCTAATGGACATGTCTCTTCAGTTAATTTTGTTCAGCCTACCCAAGTCTGCTTCTCTGTCTCTCTTTTCTGTCTCAAGCTCCACCCTCCCTTGCTACCAAGACCCACACTAGAGATATACAACAATCCCCCTCACCCTCCTCTGGGCTGGCCCCACCCACCTTCTCCAAATTCCCCTCTGCCAGCATTTCTGCTAACCAAGGGTGCAGTAGACAACGTGTTTCCTTTTATCTCTGCCCACTCCAACCTTGGTGGAAAGCCCTGGGGACAGAAGAGCAGAAACTTCAGAAATCTGGAGCATAGCTTTGTACTTTGAATCCTGGCTTTGAAGTGTGTGCTAACAGCAGTAATTGGCATTATGGAAGGTTAGAAAAAATTGCTTGTAAGTAAAGAGCCAACAATGTGAAAATTATCCAAGTCGTGTTGTATTTGGCCCTTAATCCAATACCTGAAAAGTAAATCCTGGTCACCCTGACTCCTCACTGGTCTCCAGCTCAGCACAGGGTTTCACAATCCTGCATTTCACAATCTTGAGAACTTGTCTCATGTAACCAATAAGAGACACCTCAAAACTATTATGGAAACACCAGAAGAGTTTGAAGAGGCTTTTGCTCTGCTGACAAAGATGATCAATAACATCTTTCTATCCCTTTCTAGAAGTCTGGTGCTGGCAGCAGGGTGTCACTCACAAAAGTAATGGAGAACACCTCTCTTGTCAGCATGGGTTTTAAATCAAGTTTCTAATAAGACTGGCTCTGCCATACTAAAATTCAGGATGCTAACAAGAGAGACAGTGATGCTGTCCTCCTGTGGTCCTACTGAAGCATGCCAAAGTTAAGGTCAGCACTTGGGGAAGTCATCCTCCTTGCCCATACTCCATGTGACATGGAGAGCTGAGGGAACACTCCTTTAATGTCAGGAAGAAGGCTTTTCTCTTAGAGTGTGTGGCATAAGTGCTGGTGTCTTGCATATGTGCATATAAGGAGAAGGAAGAGCCAGTAGCACTGAAAGGGTGGGGGACTACACACTGTGTCCCCTTCCCAGCCCTAAGGACTCATGAAATGAGCTGATGATGGGAAAGGGGATAAAGAAACAGCGGAGAGACTGAGAACCCAGCATTACTACCACAGGGTACAGGGACAGAACACAACATGCAACTTCATGAGGAGCCATCAATGTTCTACCTTAGAGATGTGAAGTCCTAAGATCCTGACATTAAATATCCACTTGGTCCCTGTGCTAGTGGTCTCACAGTGTGCCTTTGGGTGCTTCCAGCTACTTCATTAGTGCAGATCACTGGATAACCGTGCTGGGCAGAAGAGCAAAGCAAGAGAGTTTACTTGCTGACCGGGGCTCACACCAAAGCTCTGAGCCAGAGACAGAGACTTTGTAGTTCCTCTACACTTGTTTATATGAACGTGACAATTGAGCCCCAGGTGTCCTGAGAGTCTCTCATGGGGAGCATCTGGGACCTAGATGTGCCTACATTTTTGCCGGACAGGAAAAGATGGAAGGTAGACAATGGGATGTCTGAAGAATGCCTAAGTCCTTTTGTTCTCATCAGCCACTCCCAACCTGTGTCCCAGTGGGCGCATGGCCTGGGTGACGTCTCTGCTCCCTGTGAAAAACAGCATGTATACTATATTGATCCGGAGTGAGGGTGAGTTTAGTAAAACTAAAAGAAAAAACTCCTGGACAAAGTGCCCTGAATAAGATCACTCATGGTGCCATTGACGGTTGTAAACTGCTTGTGAAGGCAGTAATCATTCCTTCTCATGTGTGTAAATGTGACCCTCAAAATAGGCCCTGCTGTAAATACCATGCATGTTGGACCCTTGGCCATGCCATTGTCCTGGTCACCTGAGGGCCGCTCCGATCTTGTGGGACACTGTCAGAAAAATAGTCCAAAAATAAAAGCTCCCGACTTCCAGTTCTCTGTTTTGTGTACGTAAGTATACATAAGTTCATGTACATGCAGGAACACGTATGTGCAGATGTGTATACACAAGTGTGTGCATCCATATGAAATCAAGATGCCGAGTTGAGTGTTCCTCAGAAGCCTTCTATATGGCTTTTTGAGACAGGATCTCTCACTGGTCTTCAATTCACCAAGTAGGCTAGGCTGGCTGGCCAGTGAGCAGCAAGGACTCATCTGCCTCTGCCTCCCAAGCACCTGAATCACAGGCATATGTCACTATGCTCAGCTCTTCCTTTGTTTGGCTTGTTGTTGTTGTTGTTGTGTTTTGTTTTAAGGTAGAACTCACCTCAGGTAGAACTGATCTCAGGTACTGATATTTACATTGTTAGTAACTGAGCCATTTCTGACCCAACTTGAAACTTTTCCCCTTTATGTGTGGCATGCATGTATGTGTGTATGTATCTTCATGTGGGGAGAGGAACACTTGTGTAGGGAGGGGCGATAATGCCTATGAAGATCCAAAGTTAATCCTGACAGTCATCCTCCATTGCTCTTTACCCCGGGGTCTCTCAAATGAACCTACAGCCAACTGATTATTTAGCTATCTCTGAGGGTCCTGTCCCTACCTTCCAAGCAGTGGACATGAAGGTGGCTGCCATATCCACCTAGAATTTACATGGATTCAAGGTACCTAAATTCCAGTCATCACATGGGAGTTGAGGGGCACTTTGGCCACTGACATTTTTTCCATTCCCCAGTCCTGTTTTGTTTTTTGTTTTTTTAAAAAAAAAAAATATATATATATATCTAGAGCAATACAATGGTCCACAAAAACAACACTCTTTCTACTTCATCCATGGCCAATGGTAGGCAATAACACTCTGAATATTTTTAGAAGGTAAAATGGCACAGGAGCCAGCAGTGCGGACAGCTTTCATTCTGAATGTGTCCTTCCTTACATAAGTTAGGATCTTCAACTTCAGAATAAAATGAAATTAGAAACTACTGATTAATACAGAATACTGAGAATGTCGAGCAAGGCTGCCCATTCGAACATTTCATATCTATGAGATGGAGCTTTGACTTTGTGAGAAAACGGTAAAGCCACTCTGGGTTCCACTGGGTACCACTGAAATACAGCCCAAAACATGAAGCATGATAATATAAGAGGATAAAATCCTTCTGAGTAGGGCTGTGGGCCCAGAAGATTTCTGCAAACTATTATCTAATTTGATTCCTCTCGTTGCATTGCAGGGGGATTTAAAACACATCACCTCCAGCTGAAATGGGTTCTGGTAAATTTCTTGAGAGCTCTCTTGGATCTCACGTCATCCTCTGGGTTCGGGGTCAAGGCTACATTAATGACCCACCATTTATCCACTGGGTAATTCACTCTCTGGCAACCTATTTTATTTATGCCGCATAAATTCAGGAAGCAATTAATAGTTGCCACAAAAGCAACGTGATTCGGAGTGTTTTTCTCAATAAAACTTTGAAGCAAGGCACTTCTCTTTCCCTAAGGCAGAAAAGGAAGCAAAATACTTGGGAGAATACTAAATCATTCTGTTATGTGCCCTGTCTTCCTCCTGCTGGCTCCAGAGAAGCGGGAACAGCTTTCTGCTTTTTTCTCTTAGCTCCATAGTGGAAACTCCTTTCCAAAGGAGTTATCTGTTACTAATAGTGGTCCCTGCTACCCTTTGACATCCTAGTCACCTTTGGGTTCAGCTCAGGCAAAAAAATAATAATAATAATGATAACACCATAAAAATCAAGAGCAAAGAGCAATGTATTCATTAACCAAAAGCAAATTATTTAACTGAAGGAAAAAAGGAAAATGATTTTGTTTTTAAATACTGATGAACTCACCACCAGGTAGGAAAAAGACCTTGCCCACAGGCAGAAAGCGGCCTAGTCTGTACCAGCACAGGTCAACACAGATCATATAGAAGCCAGGAGACAGACCATCAGCTGACTCTGGGTTTGAGGGAGCTTTGAACAGTGCCATCCTGCTGCTCCTGGCTTTCTAAGACATTCAGGTCCAGCTGTGGTGACTCTTGGGCTTTCTCTTTCTACCTTTTGGCCATACACTCACCTTCCTGCCTGGACTGATGGGAGAAAAGCTTAGGGGTCAGTGTTGGGAAGAAGAAATACATAAAGAATATAGGGTGCCAGTAGCATTGGTAGACCTACTGAGTACATTTATATGGAATGTCTCCAGACTTCAGGGAAAACACACCTCCTTTCTGGTTAAACATGTGGGAATTGGGTTTTCTATTATTTGAAAATGAAAGTATTTTATCTAAGATTCTTATCTCTGTACCCCTTTCTTCTTCCCTACCCATTTCTTTCTTCTCTTCCTGACCCTCCCTTCTTCCATAATAGATGTATACAAACCTCAACATTCACTAAATACAGAGCAGGAGATGCCATCATACTAACATCATGATAGATAACGTCCTTAAGCTTGACTGGGGAGATGGCTCAGTCAGGAAAATGCTTGCACAGGAGGAGCTGAGCTCAGATTCCTAGTGTTCACATAAAAGCAGGTATAGTTATACTGGAGAGGCAGATATAGGAGAATTTCAGGGCACTGTAGTCAGATAGTCAGTCAATCAGCTCTGGGTTCAGTGAGACACCCGGACAGGGGAGAGAGAGAGAGAACAATAGAGAAAGAAAACTTGGTACTGGCCTCTGTCTCTGGCTTCTGCATTCAAGTAAACATGCGAAAAGGACACAGAAAAATAAATAAATAGATAGATAGATAGATAGATAGATAGATAATAAAAAGCAAGGCTAACCTTGAACCTCATTAAAAATTCAGAAGCCATCTATTTTTCCCTAAAACCTAGAATATTGTCCAAATTATACTATTTAAATACTTAAATAGAAATACCATCTTTGCAATCGTTATAAAACTCACAACCATGGGAAAGAATGAGGTACAAAAGATAAGATCTGAAAATGAATAAAACTGAAAAATTAATAGATACATAAAAGTACAGTGATATAGACTATATGTATATATATATAAATTAACAATAAATTTTATCATTATAAAGAGAAGATTTTGATTATAGGGGCAACAATATGTGACCATACCTATAAAAAAAGTTCCATGTGGGATGATCATTATGAAAACTTTAGAAAGAGATATAAAAACAGATTTAAATAAGTGGAGAAACATGTCCCTGGAGACATTAGCTTACTAAGGCATTTCTCTCTCAAAGCTTAAGATAATTCCAGTCAAAATTCCAATCATATTACTTCTCTTGAAAAAAATGAGTAAAACTTGACAAAAGAAAAAAACACAATATGAATAAATTGAGAAGAACAAAAAATAAAAACCTATGATGATGAATCCTTACTGTGTCCAGGTAGTATAATATAAATTATAAAGAGGCGAAAGTTAAAATAGTGTGAATATGTCAACACAGACACATCAATGGCACAAGTTAAGTAGCTTTTAAATTCCCTGAGGGTAAAAGAGTTCAGCACATAATAAAAAAAATCAATAGATTTAGAGACAGATTGAGTGACAAAAGATATCAAGAAATTACATTTTGAGGGATAGCAAGGTAACCTCCTCACTTGAATATATGCAGTCATAATTCTATTTAGAATATATATATATATATATATATGGAACAACAATCAAATGTAAAAAGCAAAGTCTCAAAAATATGACTAATTACAGGAGACCAAAGGCTTGGGAGATGGCTCAGTGAGCAACATGCTTGCCACATAAACATGAAGGATTGAGTTTGGATTTCAGAAAAGGCCAGGAACTGTGAAATGTGCCTGTAACCTCAGCGTGAGAGGAGCAGAGACAGGAAGATCATGGAGGCACATGGCCCAGCCAGTCCAGCCCAAACAACAAGCTCCAGCATCAGGCAGAGACCCGGTCTCAAAACATAAGGTGGAGAAGCAATTGAGGAATGAAATTCTGACGTCAGCTTCTGGCCTACACACAAAGTAAATGGAAAACTGGTTTAAAAACACAATAATATCATAAAGGGTTTGTTCACATACAAAAATGGAGGAGAATAAACACCAGTCTCTTTTCTAAAAAAGGTGAACTATAATAAAGCAGACATGTATACATTGTCAACAAACATTTCAAAACAATTCAAATTATTCAAATTCAAAAATATATAATATAAAAATGGACTTTAATGCTACTGAACCATCAAGGCAAATAAGTAAAACATGGTAGATTTTAAAAAGTAAAAATATCACTCAAACCTATTACAGTAGCCACTATCAATGGCACTGATAATGCCAGATGCTACTGAAGACAGTCATTGCCGGCGAGAATGCAAAACAACATAGCCTCTCCTTTCAGGAAGACAGATTCTTACAAAACTAAACAAGTTTTTCCACATGACCCAGCAGTCCTGGCCCCTAGTAGCCACCCACAGGAACCAGGACCTGTGTCCACACACAAAGATAATAAGTTTACAGCAACCTATTCACAAGTGAAAAAACTTCGAAGCAACTGAAGTATCCTCTGGAATGGATAAAGTTAGAGTCTTGGAGAGTTTGGTTGGTTTGCTGGTTTTTAGTTTGGGTTTTTATTTTTGTATGTTTGTTTTTTTTTTTAACAATAAAAACATGAGCTGTCAAGCCAGGAAAGGCATGGGGAAAGTCTCATATTTCTAGCTGAAGAGGTCAGTCTGAAGAGGCCACATACCATGATCCCACCTGCCCAACATTCTAAAAAAGGCAAATCTTTGGTTATAGTTGAAGGGTCCCCATGCACTCTGACCTCCCCATGCTCCTGTCCCCTATGCACAGTTTTCTTCATTCTCAAGAGGTTACATGCAGCAAGATCTTCAGAGGCAAACAAAGAGGGCTCCGGGACAATAAAGCGGCTTGGTATGGTACAGTGACTGTGGGTACATGTCATCACATTGCTGCGCAGACTATAAACACCAAAGGACAGCTCTATAAACTACAGACCCCAAGACAATGACAAGTTCATCAGCTATAATATGTATGACACTCTGGAAGAAAGTTGTGCTCATGGGAGAGCCAGGAACATGCAGGGACAAGAGAAATCTCTGCATGGTCGCTCACTATGATTGTAAGCCCAAGTGTTCTCAGCAGTTCTGTTTAATGGAGGAAAGACAAAGAGCCTCCTGCCTTCCTGTACTGCTGCTGGGAGTATAATCTCATAGAAACTTCTAGGAAATCAACTTAAAAAAAAATAGAATTTCTTAAAATACAAATGTACATGTCATAAACCTCCCTCTAATAATCAATAAAATCCAAGTTAGAACACAATCTTCAAGTATATAAAATATTATACAACCATGAAAAATTACACAGCCACTTAGAAGAGAATTAGACAGTTATTCTTTTATAAAATTAAAGATATTCTTTTTATACAATCCAGCAATTATATCCAAAGAGTTGAAAATTTTTCCTCACAAAAGACAACGTTTGTAGGCCACATTGAAGGCCACCTTAGTGTTACTTAATAGTGTAAGTGGTTAAATTATACTATGACTAAATTACATGACCATTTAAGTCCAACTTCAAAAGACTTGTGGCATATTCACAACATAATATTAAATGAAACCAGATGTTTCTGAGATCTTATATGCAACACAAATAAACATACAAAATGCAGACAAGTAAGAATATGCAAAAATGTCCCAGGACTTGGGAGACAGAGGCAGGAAAATCTCTGTGAGTTCAAAACCAGTCTGATCTAAAGAGCGAGTTCCAGGACAGCCAGGGCTTCACAGAGAAACTTTTTCTTGAAAAAAAAAAAACCCTAAGAAAAAGCAGAGGAAAAAGACCAGAAATACACCAAGATACTAATAACAGAATCAGAGATGACATCATTCACTTTCTTTGTGTTTTTATTATCATCAAAGTCTGCTCCAATATACACTGGAGCATTCATGGGTCTCTACTTTATGAGGTTACAGTATGTGTTAACAGCTACTAACAGACTACAGTCATTGCCTTCCCATAGATTATTTTATTCTTTTGTGGATAACAAGTAATGTTGCTTTCTCTCAACAACAGACTTAAACTACTGAAATACCAAAAAAAAAAAAATTGTCTGTGTTTTAAGTATTACATTAAAAGGCAGAAATAACATTCTTTCATGCACAGCTACTCAAATGAGCAAAATGAAAGCCTGAAAACCTGAGTTTGTTCTACATAACAAATGGTAGAAGGAGGAAGTAACTCCTGTAAGTCATTCTCTTACCTCCTCCACATATATGCATACAATTTTCTCTCTCTCTCTCTCTCTCTCTCTCTCTCTCTCTCTCTCTCTCTCTCTCTAATTCTAAAAGGTAGTAATAGGGTTCTGGTGAAATAGGTAAGTCAGTAAAATGTCTCACATAAGCCTGGTGGCCTGGTTTGGATCCCCAGCTCCCATGTAAAGCACAGGGCAAGGTGACACATATCTGTAATCGCAGCACCAGAGGCTGAGACAGAAAGACCCTGGGACTTATGGATCAGCTATTCTTGAGAATTGGTGGGCTCCAGGCTCAGTGAGAGATCATGTCCCGAAAAACAAGTTAGAGAGAAATTGAGGAAGGCAACCAATCTTAAGCTCCACATGCTCAGGCACACATGTGCATTCACACACTTGTATGCCCACACACATTTGCACGTGGAGCAGTAATAGATCACTCAGAACCTAAACTACCAACTCAAATAATCTTGAATAGAGATAGAATTGTCTGCCTATCCTACTACAATCAAATGATTTCTGTCATAAGCACAGATCACTATCATTTTTAGCTAAGACACTGAGTACAGATTCAATATATCACTGAAACCCATTTATTTTCTCTGAAAATCAAGAGGCAGATGCAAACAGGCTGTGTGCTTATGAAGCCTTTTAAGCTAGGTAAATACTGCTAATGAATAAGAGGTGCCTTTTAGGTGGGGACAATTACATTCTAAAATGAGCCTCAAGGGGATAGTCACAGAGCTCTGAATATGTTAAAATCTGCTAGCAGTCTGTACAATTCAATAAAGAGTGATTCTTGGGGCATGTGAGTTATATCTTAATAAAACATTTTAAAATAATCCTTACTACTCAATTTCTTTCTCTGTGTAGTAGTGTATTTCCTCCGAGGGTCTCTATTTCATACCAAAGCTAACTTCCAGAATAAATTTTCTAATCCTGCTATGTAGTGGGATTATGTTATGTTGGTATTGTTTCCTGTCATTGTAAATATTTGTCCCACCTATGGTTTTAATATAAGCTGATTGACTAAAAACAAACAAAAAGTGTGGGCGGGACCACCAGGCTAAAAAATACTCAATAACATCTCAAAACAAATGCAAATGCCAGGGAAGGCTGCCAAACAGACACCCCAAACATATAACAAAAACACACACCAAAAAAAAAAACCAGCAGACATTAAAAAATGAACTAAAATACTGCTATAAAAAATATATCGAGCCAGAACTAACAATATGCCTAGGCCCTAGGTCAATCAACATAAAAATAATACAAGCATGTATATGATTATTTAAGGGTAAACAAAACTAAAAATAAAACCAAACCTCTGATCCAAGCCCAAAAAGTCCAGGCCAAAAACATCATACTACACGGCTATTGGTTCCATCATTAAGTGCCCACCTTGTCTTACCTCCCACCATACTCAACTGGCCCAAATGAATGAAGATCTGAAACTAAGGAAACTCTCATCAGAAAATATAAGTAAATCTTCATGACTTTGATAATGAATTACTGACTATTAAAGAAACAGAATGCATAGGATGAACACACAGGGAGGAGGCGGGGAAGAAAGAGGGGAGGGAAGGAAGGAGGGGCATGGATAAAAATGAAACTTTATTCAAAATTAAATAAGTTTAAAAAAATTTATATAGGCAGTCAAAAAATGAAAATCGACAGAATGAGATAAAATGTTTATAAGTCATAGAACTATTAAAGGCCTTGTATACAGAACTTGAAATAACTCCTGCAATTCGAACACAAAAATACAAAGTATAACCTCCAGTAAATTAAAGGTTTAGCAAAGAAGTTAAACAGACATCTCTCCGAAGACGACACACAAGTGGCTAATGAGCATATGAAAAGATGCTCAACATTATCCATCATTAGAGAGATGCTAATCAAAACCACAAAGGGGACCACTTCATACATACGAGGATGGCAATAATCCAGGAAAAGAGAAAGTGTTGGTGATGACATGGAGAAAGGCTTGCACATGGTTGGTAAAAGCACAGAAGCAGTGCAGATGCTATAGAAAACAGTGTGATCATTCCAGAAAGGCAAACATTAAATCATCAAACTGCCTAACAGCCCCACCCTACTCGACAGAACACAAACCATTTCCACTGTACCCAACGGGGATGGAAAAAAGTGTTTAAACAAAACTTGTACATAGCTGTTCATAGCAGTATTGCACATCACAGTAAAACAATGGAAATAACTCATCCATTAAGGAATGGGTGGTAAAATGTGGCACAGAGGAGGTGACTATTACTCAATTATAAATATATATTTACTACATCATTGAGAGGCCTTCAAGACACCATACTAAGTGAAAGAAGCCACACTTGAAGGCCAGCACTGTAAGAATCAGTTGACATAAACTACCTAGAATAGACAAATCTGCAGAAACAGAAGCAGAGAGGGTTTTTCTGAGGCCAAGATGGAAGGAGAATAAGAGGGGTTGATTAATGAGTACAAGATTGCCTTCAAGAATGATTGGATATTCCGGAATCAGATCACAGTGATGATTGCATAAAATTATGAGTATATTTAACACCACTCAGTTTTACATTTTTTTTCTTTTTTTTTTATTATGAATAAAGAAGTCACATTTTCTATCCTTGTATGTCCTTATTCAAGGTCCTTTCCCCCTCCCACCACATCAGGTCAAATAACTGAAATGGTAAAAACATGGAGTTTTGTGTATCCCTAGCTGATGTGAAGTATACTGTACAGACCAGGCTGGCTTTGACATTACAGCGACCATCTGGCCTCTGCCTCAGAGTGCTATGATTACAGGTATATGCCACCACAATTACATTCATGTCATGTGTCTTTTATCTCAATACTCAAAACAGAAAGACCCCACTGTGATTCTTTCATTTAAGCTTTGAATGGTCTTCATCCCTCCTCATCTTCTCTGATTTTCAATTCACTTTTTATTATGCTACAACCCAGTGTGTTGCTCCTCCTCCTCCTCCTCCTCCTCCTCCTCCTCCTCCTCTTCCTCCTCCCCACTGTGTCCCAAACCTAATACCTTTCTTGTTGCCTAGAGCATCTTCCTTAACCCTCTATCTTGGAATACATTGGGATCCAACAGAACCAGGTTCTGTGGCTAGACCACCATTGAGTATCTGTCTTGTCTTCTCCAAACCTGAAATAGGTAATCAAATTTAATTAATAAATGTGTATATTAAATTTGTAGTTCTTGCTAGAGTACTAATACTGGAAAGTCTACATTGTAGAGTAGTTCTGATAATAAAACACTAAATATCTTCCCTGGAATCCACCCATGTTCTGCTTTCCAGTCCACTGTAGATTTCTTCTATCCTGCACAATCAGCCCCAGTAGGTTTAATTCCCACCATGTCACTTCTCTTCATGTTGGGGACACTATCCTCAATGCTTATGCATCTTCACCATCTCCAGCTCTTATGTCAGAACATAGAACACTTTGTCATGGTTTTTTAAATTCTCTACATAGGTCTGACTACAGTGCAAAACCATTTTCTGAATGGGTAAAAGTCAGATGTAGAAAAAGTGCCTGTCAGGTGCTTATGAAGAGCTTTTTCTTTCTTACTCCTAACGATGGAGAAAAATTTACCCACATTATTTCCTAAATATTTACAATCCCAATAGCTTAACAACCACCATTAATTGAAAATACAGCTGCTGACATGAAAAAAATGAAGTCAGTGGCTGGTGCACCGAATATATTTGGTAGATTTTACAAAATAGATATTGAATAAGGGCAATGATTACTTAGTAGACCCTGGATGCTTGGACATAGCACCTGCAGAAGTGGATGAGCAAAGACTGGTCAGCATGAGAAGACTAATGCCATGGGTGCTGAACATGAAAACTTTATGAAGGCCTAGACCACATGCCTATACACAAGGCTCTGGTCAATCACTCATTCCAAAAACCCAAATGTGGCCCTTCTACCCTGAGGAGAGGCCCAGCCCTCTACTTGATTCCTAATTAGAAGTAAATCCCTATAAAATCTGAGTCTTTGCATGTCCACAGTGCATTTTGGCCATGAGTCTCAAGCCACTGACAAAAGATTCCGCAAATGAAATTACTGATTGAATACATCCAGACATGGAGCAATCCTTGTGCCAATGTTGACACAACAGCTCTATACCATCCAGCTCTGGGAGGGCAGACAAAACACAAAATCACCAGAAATGTAGGAAGAAACAGGTGCTATGGTTGCAGAACAGTATAGCCTCAGAATTATAAAATAACTGTGAATACTAATTATTGCTTTTAGCTTTAAGGATACATAGCTCTTTAGAGTCTACAGTCTATTAACCAGCATGCATCATCTCCTACCAATCTCTTGCCAATCCTATAAGAGACATACTGTGCCACTTTTCTCTCAAAGAAACTGAATTTCAAAGGCTATCTAAATTCTTATTTTTCTGATGCCAAATGCAGGAGTCTTGTGATCTCAACATCAGTTGTACCAACATTCTTTCCTATACTAAACTATGGTAGAGGACAAGCAGACACTCACCACAGGAAGGATTTCTCATACCTTCTGTTCCAATGTTACAACAAAAGACTCACCTCCAACTAAAAGGTGATGTCACAGAGTTGTCCAGGACCCCTTACTCACTGCCTAGCTGCAGAAGACCATCATATCTTCATCTCTGAAGCCATCTAAGGCCACTGGATGGCTCAAAGGAAACCATAAGGAGACAGCTCACTAGGTTTTTAGTTCTAATACAATGTCAGTTTCAAAAATAGCATTCACTCCAAGGTCATATTCTTGATCATAATTCTCTAATTATTAAAAAATAATTTGAACTACATGACAAGGAAAATGAGAATTCATAACTAAAAATATTCTATTTTTTATCCATTTCTTTTTTATTTTGCAGCAATTGATAACTGGACATGGATAGGCCTGCACCATTTACGTTAGATCTCTGTTAGAATGTGCATACATCCCTTCCAACACAGCCTGTACACAAGCTACCCGATGTCCCCAAGATCAGGATTATCTGCGACAACCAAGTGGTCCTTGGATGAGAGAGAATGAAGCATCCCTTTCTCTCAGTTAATTACCATTTCTTGCCTGTGCATTTGATTTCAATAAAGTCTCTCTAATTACTGCAAATATCACTGTGCCTCCCTCCTCCCCTTTCTCCTATGCCCTTCTTTCTCTTTGAAAGCCTGAGACTGATGAACTCAAACACACCAGCAAGCCTCAGGCATCTGCTGTGACGGGCAAAGACTTTGCAAAGTTAATAAGCCAAGAGAGTTAATAAACCAGACTTCCCAAAGTTAATAAACCCAGAAAACACAATTATTGCTATTTTTACTATTATTAAAAGGCTGTCATTATCATTGTTGTTGTTATTCTCGGCCTTATCTGCTGCTATCCCGAGACCCTCCCCCATGGCTGCCTGCCTCCCCCTCCTCTCCCCCCTTCCCAGTGGCAGTAATAATATGTGAGTAATCCCAGAGGGACTCCCCAGCACTGCCCTGTTGTAGGAAGTAATATTGGAGCTCATGCAGCCCCTGGTCCCTTCAGGCTCAGCTTTGCCCTTTTATATTACATACTGTTCAGTCAAATCCATCACTGGCCCTCCTAGCTCTTTCCAATAGGCTGGAGGAGGATGCGTGGAAAGGATGATTAAAGCAGCCAAAGGGAAAGAAGGGGACCAGGTGGATGAGAGGGGAGGGAAGATATTTGGGTTTTGGACATGCCCAAGCTGTCAGAGAGTCTGATTTCCATATGATTGCATCTGAGGCACAGTATTTCTCTGCACCTCTAGGCAAGGTGTGGTTTTCTCAGGGCCAGCTGGGATATCCGCAAATCAGAGTAATAATAATAATAATAAAATAACTGTTTTCCAGAGGCGAGCATGCTCCCCTCCCATACACTGTCTCTCATTCTGAAGGACTCATGATGGCGGCCTTTTAGAATTGGTCAGTGTTAAGAACTGTGCAAGAGATAATCATATGGCAGAAGGCCAAATTCTCACTTTATGCACAGAAAAACTAAAACCCAGTGGGGTGAAGGCACCAGCCGAGCTAGGTTAAATGAGCCTCTGAACTGGAGACCTGGCTCTTAATCCCCAGAGGTTCCTCACGTCAGTGGCCACATCTTTTCTTCCCTAGTTTTCCCCATGCCCTCCTCATCCTGTCAGCACCTCTGGCCACAAACCTGTAAGGCCAAACTCACCTATTTCCCCCAGGCCTGCTCAGTGTCCATGTAGCTTCCATATTAGGGAGGTTACTACACCTACCAGTTCTGAAATGGAAAAGATGGTACCTACCACAGAGGGGATCTGGCAGTGTCAGGGACTGCTAAAGCAGGCATGCCAGGGATAACATTCAACAATAATCACTTCTCAGAGCAGCACCACACCAGAGTCATTCACCCCAATGTGGCAATGGTGCTGTCACAGAGGATCTCTAGGATAACCACACTGGCTCACCAACTACACCATGAAATCCCCTTGGCAAAGACTGATAAGAAAATTGGTTCAGAGACCAGGGTAGCAGTGAACAGAGCAGGTTTGGGCATCACTATATCACTCTCCTAGAGATGGCATGAAGGAACTCCTTGGCTGGGAGAATGTAAGTAAAAGAAAGGTTGGAAGAACTGTGGAAAAAATACCACAGTGCGAGAAGAGGGGAGAAGGACTCAGCAGAAGGAATCCCCATCTAAACAACCAGGGGGAAGGGCTCTGCACACAATCTAAAGTCAACCGTTGGCCCACGCTGTGTTTGCAAGAGTAAATACAGCAGTCAAATTAAGCCCTAGGTCATCCTGAAACAGAGAGAGATGGCGACTGGGGGGGGGGGAGACAAAGATGGAGAGAAAGGAAGAAATGGAGAGACAGAGACAGAGACAGAGACAGAATAGAGCACCACTGCGTCTTTAGGTCAGCCCCTTGATGGGAGAACCATGAGGAACCCAGGTCTAGGCTGCTTCACAGTTCTGGAGAAGAGCCCCACATTTCAAATCTTAATCCAGAACTCACTTTTAAAAAGAAAAAAGTCACAAGATCTGTCATTACTCTGCCACTTTGAATGCTCCATGCTCAAAATCAGTTCCACACTGCCCAAAGCTGGAATACAGGTGTCACGCTGGGCCAAAGGCACCCATCTGGTAAGAGACAGCCTCTTGCATGCTCACACCAAGTCCCCTTCAACAAGGTAGCTATGGTTCACAGGTGTCTCCCAGAGAAGCCAAATGTAATTTAAAACTGTGAATGCAACATGATCTCCTGACAAGGCCTTCCTGAGGAAATACCAGAGGTGAGGAGAGGTCAAAGCTGCCACGGCCATGCCCTCTTGGAGAGCGAAACATGGAAACCCCGAAATTGCACAGTTTTAGACCAGCTCTGGGGCTGCAGCTGGGGGAAACAGGACTGGAGTGAAAGGAAATAGAAGGGAAAATGTTGACACAACTGAGTTGGGAAAATGTAATGACAGTATTTTCCAAACAGTCACAGAGCACAACTAGCATAAAACATGAGGCAGACCTCAGCTTTCCAGTCATCTGTAGAATTCTTCTTGAACATCAACAGGACATGCACATCCTATCCCTTCACTGTTTGGGGTCTCCAGTCTCCCGATTTTATTCTCTATGCAAAGACTGTGGCTTCCAGAGCCAATGATATTGTAGGAAAAAAAGGAGCAATTTGTCCTTGTGAAGTAAGGATCTCCAAATGTAAAATGATGCTGAAAATTGTGCATCATGGACCACCCTCACCTGATGGTAAAAAAAGAGCCCAAAATTGGGAGCTATAGAGGTCTCCCACTCTGAAGAGCTATGCAAAAAGCTGATGTTTGACTTGGCCTCTAATTGGTTTGGATGTGCTTTATTCTAAGTCTGTATATTAGAAGCTTAACTCTCCAGATGGGATCTAGAAGGTGATGTGATAGAACTTAGAAGTGAGGCTGCATGAGAAGTAACGATGGCATGGGGCTGGTCCTCTCAGGATGTGGTAGGTGTGGTTCTGCTGGACTCTTGGCTAGTTCTCAAAAGAGTGAATTATGATTCTAAAAAAAAGATCCAACCCCTCCCACCCCAAATTCTTCCAGCTTCCTGTCTCATCATGTGAGCTCTCCTTCTGGTGCCCACTCCTGACATCATGATCCATCTGCCATGAGGCTCTCATTAGAGTTAAGCACATCCATGGCATCTATGATCTTGAATCTCCAGAACCATTGGCTTCTCTATGAAGCTTGTCATAAAAGCAGTAAGTGAAATACTATCATCTGTAAGCAAGACAAGGCCTCTGCACCCAGAACATGTCACCAACCCCAAATGGCATTCCATAAGGTACTAGCATGGGAAGGCAATTTCATACATGGAATCAAAGTCTGACACTGAACATTCTCCTTCAAGGGTAAAACAAAATAATATGGTTGAAGTAGAAGTGTCCCATGCAAAAAAAGAAAAAAAACCACAAAACACTAAAATTTTTTAAAAGCCTTACAAAACATAAGGAGAATAAAGGCAAAGTCACAGATTTCAATAAAATCTGTCACAAAGCTCTCTCAACCATTGTTCAAGAAATCAAAAATCATGGAACTATAAAATACCTTATTAATTATATCACATTAAATCTTTTGACAGTATTAATGCAACAATGGATATGTCTATGGGCTGTCTGTGTGGTCCCCCTAGGAATCAAGTTCTATATACACAAAATGAGAAGACTAAAGTCATAGTAAACATCAACATGAGTGAGGACAAAGTGATTGCTCTACACCAGAAACAAATCTAAGCTCTTAGTCAAACTTATTTCATATTTTCATCATCTCATAAGGTGAGTTTTATTCTGATTTTTCAGATGAATAAGCTGAAGTAAAAGAGGTTGGTAATAAAGTCACACTATAATTTGCTATTGCAAATGTGAGATGTGTTTCCTTTTTCAGGAGCATCTGAGGAACAACCAACACTCCCCAGGAAACAGCAGTCTGTGGACAAAATACAGACAACACCTGTGTGAACAGTGGCCCAAAGAAAGGAAGACACAGAAGGGAAGTCAAAATGGAGAGGGGACTAAAACTTGGTGGTATCACTGTTTTTCCATATTAGCCACACAGAGAGAATAAGAAAATAAAAGTTGAAACACACTAATAAACCACAAGAACCAGGGTCAGATTTGGAGCAATAACAGAATCTTGAAATGAGGAATCTGGGCTAAAAACAAAAAGAAGAGATTCCTAAGCTGTGTATATAAGCTTTGTCCAAACATCCAGCTGACTGCTAAACTATACTTATACTGGGTAGACTCCAAGCAATCCAAAAACTAAACTGAAATCTCAGTAGTAGCCAAATGCAGAGGAGCAGTGTGAACTTTAAGTTCAGCCAAACTGACTGAGTACTGAAAAATTTTTGACATACAAATTCAGGCCATCTAGGATGCAATTTATAGTCACCAACATTGTCTATTGTCAAAAGCAAAGATGACCAATAGAGACCAACCCCACAATGATATGTATATTGGAACTAGCTGACAATGGTTTTAAAAACGTAACCAAGCCCAAGGATGAAAATGAAAGTATACTCCAACAGCATGAAAAAATGGAAAATGCAATCCATGAGAAATACAAACCGTAAAAAATAATCAAATGAGAATTCTGTAAAAGAAAAGAAATTTCTTCTATTTCTGGGTGCTGAGAGCTAAAGCTATGACCTTTCTTATCCTAAGCATGTGTTCTACACTGAGATATATGCCTAACCCCAATATAATGTTCCACAGTGAAGGAAATGCCTTGTATTGTTGCTGTTCAGTCAGGGGTCATTAAACACATGCATACTAAAAGACAGCCAGTACGACTGAGGAATCTATAGTTTCCTTCAATTCTGGTGAATATATCTTTAAACAGCCATATGTTGGTAGGGCTCTTATATTAAGCAATGTAGCTCTGCAGCTCAAAACTACAACATCAGCAATAAAAAATTTACCAGAGTAGAGATCCTCCTGTAGCAGGAGCCACTAGGCACCACTAGGGTGAGCAAATATGTTGTGGAGAGACAGGAGAAAAAGGAAGGCGGGACAGGTTCTTGTGCTGTAGAGCCTGGTGGAATTGGAAATACCATGGCAGTGAGGAACAGGATGATGCGAAAGGCCTGTGTTATTACCTGAAGCCATGGGATATCTGGGTATATGCTGTCACCAAGGGCTATGTCTGAGTCCATGGACCTATCGGCGCCAGAGTCTATGTTGATGTCCACTGCCTGTGCTACTACAAAATGTCATGCAGATGTCCATGTTTGGAGTGCCACCTAAAGCCATGTTGATATACAATGGCCATGCTGAGCAGGTCCTGCCCTTCAATGGCCACCACAGAAGAAAAACTGGCCTAGGCCTTCACAGGAGAGCTGTCCCCAGTGACATGGGTGCAGGAAAGATGAATGCAGTGGCCTGTGCATAGAAGAGCTGGCCCTCTCAGGCTGCTGCAGTGTAGAGCTGGTTTTGGTCCTTACCAAGGCTTGCTGACCAGCCAGTCTAAAGGAATCTATTAGCTGACCCTACCCCTCACCAGAGACGGGGTTCCAGTGGGAATCCAGGCTAATAAACTCAGACCCCTACCCAGGGCTTTGAGTTGGCACACCCCAACATGGACCCCATGACCTGCTGGAGCGTGTGAAGAGACCAATCCTGCAGAACCATAGCCAAAGGATCTCCTTGACTGGGGCCACAGCAGGAAACCCAAAAGGATTCTCAGTGAGGGTTCAGTACTGATGATGTGGCAGAAGGCAGAGCCTCAAACCAGACAACAGCTCATCACAATAAACACTGGCAAGTAAAGCTGTTTGGGCAAAAGAGTAGACTGTGTGACACACTGCAGCTTCTAATGACCCTACAACAAAGGAACACGTGATGGAGAGGCAGGCAAGATGCTGGAATAAAGTGTTTTATCATTATTATTATTCTTTTCTTTTGTGAGGGAGGCTATAAGGGTGAAGGACAGACATGGAAGGACTGGGAATTGAGTGGCCTGCATCCAGTATCCACCGTTTATAATCCATAGGACATCAGCACCATCATGTCACCTTTTCTAGACTCAATTTTTCATCTCACGTGAGTGATGATTCTATTGTTCCAGATTTGTTTCTGCAGACCCACACTGCCTGGATTGTTCTCTTCCTGCTCCAAATTTAGTCTTTACTCTTTAAGGGTCTAATACATTTTGCCTTTCTCATGGCAATATTCCTTCAGGTTTCAGTTAAATTGATTTTCATTTTATTTATTTTTGTGTATACATGTTCATGTACATGTCTGTGTATATGAGCTTGTGTGCGACATCTGGTATCTTTCTCAATTACACTACATCTAACTTTTTTGAAATACCATTTCTCATTGTACCACAAGCTAATAGATTCCTTTAGACTGGCTGGTCAGCAAGCCCTGGTGGCGTTTAGGGACCTAAACTTGGAACCCTATCAGCCATGTCAAAGCTAGATGTGGTAGTAGCTTGTACAATAGTAAAACCCCAGAAGAATGTACCTAGTACTTGTTTCCTCCTCCTTCCACATCATTAACTCTCTTTAAAGTTAGATTTCAGTGGCTGTACCAATATGACATTTATGACATTTCCAAACACATATGATCACATCTGCACATATCGAAAGGTCTTTCTTATCCCTCCTCCGCTACCACTTGCCCCCTTGCTTCCCACAGAATTCTCTCTCCCGTTAGAAGCGTTCCTTCTCCCCACAACAGTGTCCCAGTGTCCCTTCTCCTGTCTCTTTTCATCACATGCAGCGCGAGACACACACACACACACACACACACACACACACACACACTCTAAATTTCGCATAGAAATAAGTCAGGCTTATTTCATCTCGCACAATAATTTACAAACACTTCTACTTATTCTCCTAAAAATGCTATAATTTCTTTCTTCCTTTGTTGAAATTCAATCTCTTACATTATAACCCAGACTGACCTGGAGCCCACTGCATAGCCCAAGCAAGCTTCAACTTCACAATAACCTTCAGGTTTTTCAAATTCTGGGAGGACAGGCATGAGATAATCACACTCAACCAGTTTCTTCTTTACAGGTAAATAAACCCCCTGGGTATATTACATGTTTTCCATTTTCCTATGGGTGGTCAACTAGGTTTCTTGTGGATCTTAGCTACTGGGAACATTGCTATAATAAATATGGATGCAAATCATTAGCTCTTTTTAAATTATTTATTTTTGTGTATGTGTGTGTGCAGTGCCTGAGGAAGCCAGAAAATGGCATCAAATCCCATGGAGCTGAAATTACTGGCAACGGTGAGCCCCTAGCCTGGGTGCTGGAACTGGAGGAACTCAAGGCCTCGGCAAGAACAGTGAGGTCTCTTAACCATGGAGCCTTCTCTCCAACACCTGGATCACTACTTGTAAACATTTAGGGATCTCAGGTGACTCCCTCCAGGTCTTACAGAAATCTATGGACCTTCAAACACACACACATGCACTGGCATGCACACTTGCATACAACTTCTAAAAAGTAACTCAAGGGATTCTAGGATATCCTAAAGCAAAATTCTGTTTTTAAGCCATTCCAGAATTTCCAAATATGCTAGATTTTTCACTTATGTGGTTCCTTTTACAAAAAACAGCAACAAAAAAAATGTAGCCAATGAATGAAATACTTTACCCATGACATTACCACCACCGTCACCGAAAACAATAACCTTGCTGCTATGTACTTCTGAAACTGTATCACTCCTTCATTATATTCACCATCTCAGTACAAGGCACTGTCACACAGCAGCTCAGGGAGAAGGTCCTAGGATCAGCCTTCCAGCCTCTCTTGTATTCTCTCCCTTACCTGGTTGCTCCAGGCCTTACAAAAAAATCATCAAATGCCCGTGATGGTCCAGACATCTTGGGCTTGTGGAGCTTGCAGTCTTATGAAGCAGACAATGCAGTGTCCAGTCAAAGATATAAGCACAGCATATGCTAGATGGAAGCTTGAGAATAAGGAAATAGAGAGACGTTGTGGGGAAAGAGAGGGTAGCAATAAGCAGAGGTGGGAGCTGGGAAAGGCAGACATTCAGTCAAGCATCTGACTAGGGTCCAGCAGGTAGATGCCTGGGGAAAAGCTTTTGCTTATTATCTTTCTTTCCATCTTGAGTACAAACTTCAATAGGTCAGGGCAATGCCTAACACATACCAAATAATCAAAAAAAATTAGCTAAATAAAAAATATAAAAGAGGATATCTTCCAGGCTAGTTAAAACAAAGGGCATGTTCATAATTCTAAAACTTTAAACATCAAAGTGTCTTTAAGCACTGATTTCAGAACAAAGAGGAAAGACAAGGACTAGAGATAGCTTCTGATTTTACAGGGGGATTAAATACACACACACACACACACACACACACACACACACACACACACACACATACACACCAACCAAAACTCCAAATTCAAGACAATGAAATGAGGACCCAACAAGCAAACAGTAGATCCTGCTGCAAATTGAGTTTGCAAAACTAAAAATGATGCTTAGATACTAGGATTTCTGAACGCAGGACGATTCGCCAGAAGGCTTTCATTACTTCACCTTGCATCATGTGCACTTGGCAAGATGGATGTCACCTATCTAGGAAGCTTCAGTAGGTTTCACAGAATCTCCCAGGGTGTTTTTTTGGCCACTCCAGCACAGGCTTGGATTTGCAGAGCACTTATTGTACACTGATGTTTTTAAATTTTAAGCTTCCTTATGAATGAGTCATCCCTTGGTGCTAAATGAATCTTTGGACATGGCTTGGTCCCCAAAAATTATTGACTCACTTTCCTAGAAACAAGCTGCACTTAGACTTTCTATCCATTGACCCCATGTATGAAAATCCTTGGGCATACAAGGGTCCAAACTGTGTCTAGGTGTGTGGCCATGTCTGTGTGTGCATAAACACTGTAAGGGTAACTCGCAACAAGTGCCTGCAAGTGACTTATACAATAACAACATCCAACTAAGGCCTGGACATACCACTTCCCATCAGTGACTTTTAAAAACATGCTTTATCTCTAGGAAGAACAGGTACTACCCAGATGAATATCACAGCAATTGAAAGGCCAGCTGCAGGAGATAACTCTCCCAACATATTGTCTGGAAAAAGTTAACACAATCTGGCAAAGTCAACAATGTGTGCTCCCTGGATTCTGCAGCATGTGACTTTATGGATTGTGAGTCTTACCATATTACAGGTAACATGAGCTCTGAAACCTTCTCTCCTTTCTGATTAGCCAGCAATGTCAAGGCGAAGCTGAAATCACTTCACCTTAACAGTACAATACGTAACTTCTGCAATACTGAACATCATTAAAATTTTAAAGGAGTGTGTTAGGGCAAGTCCTTTAATCCTTCAATAATTGAGCTGGGGAAAGGGGCCTGTGATGGGCAGCATTTACCTGAGCTGATATTAACTAGAGTTAGCTACTAATGGCTTTTCAACAGCCCCACTATGTCCATGTTGCCATTTAAAAGAGTCCCATTCCATTTGGCCCTGGCTTTTTAACTGTCAGTAGGGAAATTGAAAAATAATACATCAGTAAGTATTGCAATGTGTGTTATAGATAGATCTCCACATCTCTCTTCTAGCATTTGAGCTCAGTCAAAACTAAGCCCTAACAACCAGTTGACAAGAAGAAAACTTTATTCCCTGAACCAGCTCTATGTGTGGGATATCAAATAACCCATCACTAGTATATATCCCACTGAATTTACTGGTCACAGAGGCAGAGCCTCTAGAAAGCACCCAGCGTCCTTGGTAACACCAGGTTCAATTTCATTCCCTCCTAAGCTAAGAGGTCGGGTCCCTTGTGTCCTTGTCTATTTTTCTTTCCTGAATCACAAAGTTTAAGAAGCTCTTCATCATAAGCATCCCCATTCAACTGTGCACAGTTACCATCACCCCTGTCTAAACAGTGACTATTTAGCACCGCACACATCACATGCCATGTAACCATACTTCACACCTCTGAGAACTCAGAGTAAAATAAATGGGTAATAGGGCCATGTAATAAGTTTAAGTAATTTGCCCACCCAGACAAAGCAAAGACAAAGACAGAATTACATACAACTCACCTACTATGAAAACCTACTATGCCCTACTCAATCTCTCTAGCCTCCAGGCTGGGCATGGAAGCCTGTGGGTGAATGCTAGGTTTAAGTGTCAGAACCTCTAAGAAGTGGGACTTATTAAAGTCTCTAAGTAACTAAGTAAAATGTAACTAAATCTCTGGGCATGCCCTAGGATGGGATGAATGTGGTTCTCCAAGACCCAAGTCCATTCTTGTGAGAGCAAGTTGTCACAAAGGGGACGCGCCAATCTGATGCCATCCACCATGAGGCAAAACAGATGATACCATGAATCTTAGCCTTTGTGCCTTCTAAACTGAGAGCTAGGTAAGCCTCTTCTTTATAAAGTCCAGGGTGTTTTTAGATAGCAACATTAGACTGGCTCCCATATCAAGCAAGTAGACAAGACTATAAAATAATGATAAATAGGTAAAGAGGCCAAGACGCCATGCTGTAATCTGAGAGAAATATTGTGTCCATTTCCTCCTCTCTCTTTTGGTGATGTCTCCAAATGCCACAAAGAGCAAAAGTTCTTCCACTGATAGGCTCTTGGGTGGTGTTTTTTACAAGTACAGTTGACTAGTTTCTGGCCTGAGGCAGCTGTGAGGTTTATCCTGGGAAATGAGACATAGAATTGGTGTGCCTGGAACTACAACAGGAATTCTGCATGGATGGGAGCAAAAACAGAGGGAACTACAGATGGATGAGTGAGCTTTGCACAAATTAAGCTTAACTGATTCATGAAGAAAGAAATAACCTTGGTGCTCGTACAGCTGCCATCTACAAGTCCGTGGTCCACAGGAGAATGAAGAGGAGAAACCTGAGGAAACTTTCCCTTAATAGAAGAGGAGGAGAGCAGATCCACTCTGCTGACCTCTGCTCCAATGCTGAACAATTTAACTAATCAAAAGAGAAATGCAGCAAAGAAAATGAAGAATAAATGGCCACTAAAGAGAAAAGCAGGCAGAGCCTGAACCCTGGATGGTTCATGACCCTTCTTTAGGCATTTCCTCTAGCAGATGGGTGTTCTACTTTTTCTTGGATCTTCAATCTCCACCCTGCCCAGGCTAAGTCACCTCTGCCCTCAAGAGGACTCAATCTATTTGCAAACATTTCCTCTCATTCCTCCTTTGCCCCAAATGCTATCTTTAGGCCTCCAATTTTTCACCACCCATCTTCTCAAGACTTGGCCCCATTCCCCTACTCGGGTTCTTCACCGTTTTTTTTTAACCATGCAGTCTTCTAAATGCTGCCCTACCTCACCCTATGCTCTGGAAAAACTACTCTTTGCCAGATTACAAATAGCTAACTGTCAATTCTCCATGAGTACCCTGCTTGTAGAATCCAGCTCCCTTGATGATTCCCTTCATTAGAGACTCTTCCTGGATCAGTCTCTTTGAATGCAGCATCCCCTTGGACACTCTCCTCTTACCACTGAAAGGGTAACGTATCCTAAGGATGTGTGTCCAGGCCACCTTCCAGAGTTCCTTTCACATCTGCCTTCTATGCATGTTGGGCTAAAAGTTCTTAGTAACTCAGCACATTCCCACTTACCCACCTCTGCATGCCC
This sequence comes from Sigmodon hispidus, assembly GCA_004025045.1. Taxonomy (NCBI): domain Eukaryota; kingdom Metazoa; phylum Chordata; class Mammalia; order Rodentia; family Cricetidae; genus Sigmodon; species Sigmodon hispidus. The sequence continues at coordinate 62,163 of PVIH01004075.1, read as the reverse complement.
CAGACCCCATATGGTCACTCTTTTACCATCTCACCTCTTCTATATCATCACCCAATCTTCCTTTGCTGACACCCCTTTTCTCAAAGTCATTAAATTTAACTAATCTTCTATGAGGAATATTCTGGATTATGTATGTTCTTCATCTCCAATGCCTCCTCCTTAGTTCATATCCTTAGCATCCCTAACAATTTATAGAAACCACCTAACTGGTCCTTCTGACCACTCTCTCCCAAAGCTCCTATTGGTGCCCCACATTACCACCAGAATTTCTTTTCTGAAAAATAAAATTCTTGCTGATTGCTTGCTAACTATGGGGCAAAGTTGAAAATCCTTCACATGTTACATAATGCTCCTTACTGTTTGATACTATTTTTACAGCCCTCCACTGTATTTGACAATGTGACTGATAGTGTGATTACCACCATCCCCACGATTGGTGAGCACTGAAACCCATACTCTTCCCTCTCAGGACTTCCTCCACTTACATACTCTTCTGCCTGGAACCCTCCACACTCTCCCCTGCCGTATATCCCCATCCACTCTGGAAAGGCTAGTTAATGTCACCTCTCCATAAAACCTTGTCTAAGCAAGTCACTTATTGTTAAATGTACGAACATGTCTTTATTATTATACAAGATGCTAGAGACAATGTGTTAAAACAGAAAGTTCCTTTCCCTCATATGTCCTGAGATCTAGTGACATGGACTATGAGGCTAAATGTACTTATTTATAGATATTTCCAATTGTGACAAACACTGGAGATTATAAATCTCCCATAATAACACAGAACACAAGGATTTACATAGGCTGGGCTTGCTCTTTGACCAAAATGCTGTTTGATTTGCATTTCTCAATAGTCTGTGGCAAAGTATTAATGATTCTGTGCTTTGTTTCATTTATTTTTACATACCTACCTGTTTGGTCAAATGAATGACTTCATTAATGAACCAACTGAGTCCAACTACTCTCAAATTTAAAATCTACCTACAACTAAATAAGGTATATTCCAACTGTTCTTGTGCTAGTTGCAATCTTGTTTTATTAAAAAGATTGACTCCATGAATACACTCAGTTTCTCTAAAATTGACTGGAACTAGTTTTAAGAGAAATAAAAGCCTTGGCCATGGTGAGAGAAATAACACAAATACAGGAAAATGTGGTTTCTTAGACAACCAACATTGCATGATCACATTTAGATAAACTAAGCCAAGAGGCTTCCTCCAAACAAGACAGATGTCCCTCATTCTAGAAATCAGCCCCAGTGGGACACCATGGGATCTTTCCTAGTTGTGGCTGAGACTTGTTTGAGAAATGCAATGTGATCCAGAAGAAAACTTGGAAACGAGTTATCTGAGGAATGGATGGACAGCTGTTGGTTGGTCCCAGGGAAAGCCTCTGGACCTGGTGTTTAACAGTTCTGCTGCCAACCGTACAGACAGGCTCACAGAACAAAAGTCGACATCACAAACCCTGAGACTTGGGGAGAAGGGAGGCTGATGCTGATTTCTTTCTGTTGTTCTTCCTTGTTCCAGGAGGAGGATAAACCATAAAGGATAACATTAGAGATTAATACAGACAGCATGATCCAGGAAAAGGATGGGCTAATGTGGTTTTGTGTTTGTAAGGTAGTTTGATAAGCAGGATCATGAGCATATTCCAGAAGCTTCTACACGCACACATACAAACATGTAGGCAATAGCCAAATTGAAAAAGAAAAAAAAAAAAAACAACAAAAAAAAAACCTGTTTTGAAAATCACAGAGTGCTACAACAGCTGCCTTAGGAAGGCTGCCTGAACGCCCAAGAATCCAGCAGGTGGGGATTTGTTTTCCAAGAGCTTGTTCAAAAAGACAAACTGAGAATTGTGATCTCACTGGGGTGTGAACACCAGAATCCAAGCAGCAGATGGTGTGATTTTGTGGAAAGGCCATAGAACCAGAGTCACTGGCTGGGGACAGCATCCCAGCTTTTCTCTCTACCCATAGCATGACTTGAGCAAATTCTGTGAGCCTTTGCTTCCTCAGGTTTAAATACAAGGCTAAATCAAAATCTTCTCCTTGGCCATTTTTTTTAATTGTTATAAAGGGTCAATTTCCTAATAAATATGAAAGTCTTTTGAAATTTGAAAGAGGATTGATTTTTTTTTTAAAAAAAAAAACTTTATTTATTTATTTGCCTTGGTGTTTTGCCTGGAACTGGAACTACAGACAGTCGTTAGCTGCCATGTGGGTGCTGGGAATTGAACCCGGGTCCTCTGGAAGAGCAGACAGTGCTCTTAACCGATGAGCCATCTCTCCAGCCCCCGAGGATTGATTTTTAACCAATAGCATCCTTTATGGCATTTTCTATGAGCCAAGCATTGATCTACATGCTTTAGGAATATTAAACCAAAATGAACCAAACAGGCAAGGTTTGCTATCACCTCATTTTAGAAAGAAGAAGCAGGCACAGACCAAGCAAACCCCTGTGAAGGAAACAGCTGATGGACAATCCAGCAAGGATGTGATCCCAGACATACTTACTCTTGAGACTCTGCTCCTAATGGCCACACAATCTTGGATATGAATACAGTTTCAAAGAATATATTTAGACTTTTATCCATATAAAAACTGGCAACCATGATACACAGTCCTATTCTGTGGCTTACCAAAAGGCATATTGATAAATGTTTACATTAATGTCTTAATTCTTATAATAACTCTATGCTGATTAGGTTTTGCCAGTGTAACACAAATGATAGTCACCTGAGAAGTGGAAACCTCAGCTGAGGAGTAGCCTTTGTTACACTCGTTTGTAGACATGGCTGTTCTCTGGTATGACAGGGCTCAGCTCACTGTGAGTGGTGCTTTCCCTAGGCAAGCTTTACAAAATGCTAGCTGAGGGGCTGGAGACATAATTCAACAGTTAACTGCACTAGCTGCTCTTCCAGAGGTCCTGCATTGGTCCTGCGTTTGATTCCTATCACCCAAATGGCCACTAAGAACCACCTGTAAATCCTGTTTAAGAGAATCTGGTGCCCTCTCTTGACTTCTGTGAGTACTGCACACAGGTGGTCCACCATTATAACATGGGAAACACCCATATACATAAAATAAATATTTTTTAAATGAAAAAAGGAAGAAGAAAATAAGAAAGAAGGAGGTGGCAGAGGGCCAGCAGTAGAGAGTAGGGAAGAAGGAAGAGAGGGAGGGAGAGAGGGAGGAAAGGAAAAAAAAGGAAGGAAAGAAAGGGGAAGAGTTATCAAGCCAGGTGAACAGGCCAGTAAGTAGTGTTTGTACCCTGTCCTCCTTGTTATAGCATGATTCTATAAGCATGGTTCCTTCATGTTATATTATGCCTTTAGACAGGTGAGTCAGTTGTACCCAAAATATCTCTTAATACTAAAGCAAATGATTAAAATTATTTTTCCAGTTCTAGAGAGAACATAAAGTGTTCAAACCATTCATAGCCACCTGTCAAGTGCTCTCATCCATGGATACAGACGATTGAAACAGAGGGCCAAGCCAACAATTAGGAACAGACAAAATTAAACCCAGAAAAAAAGCGAGTGTGTGCATAAGTGCAGCCAGCATGGCATACAGACAAGTGGGAAAGCCTCCTGTGGAGTGCTATGCTGCTTCTGTGCAAGTATCATCTTTGATGCTGTTCTGTCCTAGAGTTTAAAATTCCAGCACAAGATGCTCATTCCTTTGACTCAACAGCATCCCAAGTAAAGAGTATCTTCGAAGTTGCATCCCAATGTGTATGATCTAATAATACCTTTCATAGTTTGACAGTAAAGGAGTCTCTAGCCTGTACGTAGGGTAATTCGAACTGTGGAAAACCTCAAAACGAGTTTTGACCAGAAATGTTACTTAAAAGACCAGTACTGTGGTTGAATCCAGGCACATAAGATGAGCAGAGTGCTGAGGGAAGGTGTGGTACAGAAACCCAGCAAACCCCAAGCCAAGAAGACAAGAAAGGGTTTCCTGATGTATCCTTCCCTTCTGGGCTTTTGAGTCTACCCCCTGGAACTAACTATGCCCATAGCCCTGTGAGGATTTGGGCTCTCACTAAGGGACACAAGCAAGGAGAAAATCCCTGCTGTATTGTAAAATGGCCAAGAGGAAAATGAAGAGGGACGGAGCGGCAGGGGAGGGGACTCTAGATGGCTATGTTAAAAGGGATTTGTTCCACTGTCACAACCAGAAAACTAGCACCGCCAGAGCCAGCTTGAGGTCAGGAGAAAGGCTGGAGATGGATGCTGCTGAAGAGATGCTCTGGATAGCAGTGGAGCCATACACATCTTCCCCTGGGCTGAGAGGAGTCTGGAAGGCCTAGGATATGTACTGGAAGCTCTAATGCTCCCAGGCAAAACACCTTTCCCAAACCTGCTGATTAAGAATAAAGATGGCTCTGAATTCCAGGCTACCAGAGGCTTTTCTTTCTCTAGTTAAATGAGTGACTGATATAGAACCAGGTGACTTGGGACTTCAGAACAATTAGAAGCTTTGCTGCCTTTCTAGCTGTCCAGATACTCCTTTCTCTGGGCCCCTTTCTGAGGAGAGACATAAAGTCCTCTACCCTAACGCTGCAGAGTCGGATGTGTGCCAACAACAGTGGCCCCTCAGGCTCAGGCTGTCCTAGTGCTCCAACAAAGACATATCGGACCCTCCTGCTGAGAGCGGGGGGGGGGGATGTTTCTGGGCCCAGGGGGATCTGGCCTTAATCTGCTGTGCAGTGAATGACAACAATGTTAAGAATGAAAATATGGTTTAGGGGTATAGCCCCCAGGAGCCCCACATTTTAGTATTTAAAGAAACTTTAATGAGCTTAAGTGGCTAATCTCGAGTTCAGGAGGGGGTGTTTTGTTTTGTTTTGTTTTGAAAAATCCTTTTAAAGGCTCCTGAGCCTTGATAGCAAGGGTTGTGAGTCCTGGAGTGATTGCCTCTCACTGAAAGGAAGGGCTTGCAGGAATGAGGGCTCCACAGAGCCTCTCAGACTGCTTCAAAACCTGGCCTACTCGCTGCTGGAGGGGACCCTCCAAAGGAAGAGAGATGGAAAAGCTAGCTGGACCTCAGGCACAGTGACATGGTGTCCACCTAGCGTGCGCAGCACAAGGCTCAGTCTCCAGCATCACAAGAAGACAGAGGTGTCCAGAGAAATGACAGCTTTGGAAATGAGTGACACACTGATGTGCTATCACGAGGCTGGCCTATCTTTCTGACAAGGGACAAATTCTCTCATTTTATTGATGTTGCAGCACAGAATCAGGCACATCTCTGACTCATCAAAATGAAGGACATAGCCTGATGTCTACTAAGATGCCAGCATAGTCAGAAAATTGGGGAGGGGGGATCCAAAGGATCACTCAAAGACTAGTGGTCATGGAGCTACTTATGTAAACCTGAGATGAGCACCCACTGACCAGCTACTAAGCTGAGCACCACTCAACAACTGGGTTGCGACATGATGGGACTACTGTGTACAGTAGAAGGCTATTTGGAGGGTTGGGGAGATAATTCCATGGTTGAAGAACTTGCCAAACAATCATGGACATCTGAGTTTCAATCCGCAGAAAATATGTAAAAAAGCAGGAGGCAGCTGCATGGATTTATAACCCCAGTTTTGGAAAGCAAGAAGCAAGGGTACCCATGGAACTCACCAGCCACAGAAGCTAGTGAAATGGCAAGTGCTAGCTCTAACAGTGAGACCCCAACTAAGAATTAAAAGCAAAGAGCAATCAAGTCACTTGTTGATCTCTAGCCTCTGCACGCTGAAATACATGCATATACCATACCCCCAGAAAGATCCAGAGACAGGAAGAGAGAAAGAACTAAGAAAAAAGGAAGGAAGGAGAAACAAAGAATGAGACAGAAGAGAGGGGAGAGATAGAGGGAGGGAAGGAGAGGGAGGGAGGGAAGGAGAGGGAGGGAGGGAAGGAGAGGGAGGGAGGGAAGGAGAGGGAGGGAGGGAG
>PVIH01004075.1:0-56108 GCA_004025045.1 Sigmodon hispidus | reverse complement strand
GACTGGGATGAGGCAGGTGTGAATCTAGATAAAGCATGTGGTCCATTCCCAGCAAGACAAGAAGATTACACTATTTTTTATATGGACAGGATTTAATGGACCAGTCATAAAGCAAAGTCCAATCCACAGTGGCCAGACATCTCTCAGAGTTCATTTGTCATATAGCAATGATCGTAAGCCACAAATACAATGGTGTGGAGGGACCAAAAGGATCAGAAAAGGCAGAAATGGTTGTTGTTATCCAAAAATAGGATCCTCAAACTAGAATTATGGAAGAGAGGTTGGAAAAGACCAGACTCTTCCATGTGACTCCAGTTACAGGCCTAGGAAAAGCATGGTCTACTTCTTATTTTTAGTTGTTAGATCATTATAATGCAATGATGACGACCTTGCAAGGTTTCATTAAGTTCTGTCTAATCATTCATGGCAGCCAAGTAGTAGGCTCTGCAAAAGACTCCATTTGTCCTGTTCACCACCAAGAAAAATAGCACAGAAGTGTAATTTTTTTAAATCCTTTTTTAACTACACAGATGGGGCTATATTGACAAGACCAAGTATACCCATGGGTAGGGAACGGATGTGGGTTTTGTTTTATTCCTTACATAATATCTTCCCTAATACTTCAGTGTTTCTGTGGCATTCCAATTGCATCTGCTATCTTGAGCCAAGAGAAACTTAATCCTTACCCTAAATCTCATTTTATTTATTTTCAGGAGTGTGAAAACAAACATGGAGCAAGGTTACAGTGTTTGTGCCTCCATTTTAGCCGACACAGCGCTAATCCTCCTACTAATTAATGCCAGGGCCATAGTAATCTTATTAATTTCATCTTGGTTAAAAATATAGAGGCAGATCATTGTGGTTAACAATTTGACATTTGGAAGGTATCTGTAAGACAGTAGAGTAGGTTTCATTTAAGATACGACAAAGAGACACAAAGCTGCCTGGGAATAGCATGGCAAATTCTAATTGTGAACTAAATGCTCCATGTCATCCTAGTCTAAGAAAGTAAGGGGAAAACGCAAGTCCTCAAGATCACAAGAAGAGACCTCTCTCTGTCCTGGACAACAGGCCTCTCAAAGGGCCATGTGGATGGCCCTGTGATGTCCTGAAAATCACCACCTTCCCCTGACTGAGTCTGAAAAAGCCACCAGCACCAACACTGTCCTAAAGGCCCCAAGGGATTCTCAGGAAAATATATAGCATGCACCCAAAAAGTGTTCTCAGCCAGGTAGGAATAGGGACAGGGCTCCCCACTAGGAGACTTCTACTTGAGGGCTTCCCACCTCACATGGCCAAAGCCCCCTTTATTTTTATCCTGAAGTGATTTATTAAAAAATCATGCTGCAGATTGATTTGAAAATGGTGCAAAGAGTTACATTTTTAATTTAAAAATGGTAAAACAAAATTAAAATATCATCATTCAGAAGTAACTGTTTTTATATCTCTCATCGTTTATTTTTCATAGGTGTACAACTGCACTTAATAATCCAGTTCACATGATTCTATATTGATTATTGTGACCTTAGCAATGTTCAATAACCATATTTTATAATGTACTTTTACTCTAAGAAGTTAAGATTTTTGTGCATACAATGGATATTTTAAGATCTTTATTTTCTCACTTTTAAATACTATAGTCCAATAAATTTATTTTTAAGGGGGATATGAGTAAATAAATGGAATTGTTCTTAGTAAAGAAAACAGTAGACCATTATGTCCAAAACCTTTATGAAATTAAAAAAGGAACAGTGGCTATCCCTCTCTGCGATGAGTAAGTCTCGATTGATACAAACATTATAAATAAAAAATACAACACACATAACTATGGGGAAAGCACCTGTCAGTGAACTCAGACTGAATGATACTTTCTAGCCAAGTAAACGACAATGGTCTCAGAACTCTACAACATGTAAAACTAGTCTGGGGAAAAAATTACCTTTCACATGTGATCTGGAGAAAAAATAAATACCTTTCACATTGTGACCCATTAAAGCAAGGGTCAAAAAGCTCATAACCATGCCCATCCCCAGTAGAATCCTACCAATACCTATACTAAGAAGTGAATTTCAACTTTTAAGTCTTAGATTTCAAGCAAGTCTTATCCATGGACCAATACACATAAAAAGAAAAACCACCTTTAAGCAAGAAATATTTTTCAATCATCCTCTAAATTTAAAACACACAGAGAGGGAGGGGCATTGCATAAGTACAGTCACTCCGTGTGAGCTAACATCTCGATGTGAGCTAAACCTACAATGCAGACAAAAATTATTCCCTAATTATTATCTAGCTGAAACACAGATTTTTATATTCCTTAAATGTTATTTTGTCAGGAGCCAGGCCAACAAAAAGTCAAGTAGAGCAAAACCCTAACAATGGCCTCTATGATTTCATCTGTGGGTTCCTATTATGAAGAACTACATGCCAAAATCTGAACTCTAGGTAATATCACAGTAATAACAATGATAATAATAAAAATAGAACAAAACAGGCTAACTCCTCCATACATACCTCCCGTATCACCTTGCCAGAAGGCAGAATGGGTTCATTAACAGTCCTAATAAGAGAGCATTGCCTAATAAGTCTTTTTCACCTGGGGCTGACAAATTTCTGGGCAAAAGAAAGAGACAAAAAATACTGTAAGTGGTGTACCATCTACTTTTCCCAAAATGTGTCCCTTTCTCTAGACAGACAACTGTTCTACTCTAAAAGGCTGAGAAAAAAACATGAGTAGGCCCTCAGAGGAGAGGCTTCCCCAAGCTGTGATGTGCTGACATGTGGGGATAGTTATGATGACAGCAGTATTACCCCACACTGCTCCCAGGATGTCCAAAACAATCCAAGTGATAATGATAAACTTCATATGTGAGGAGAGAAGGCCTTGCCTGACCCACGAGCCACCAGGAACATGAAAAAAGCAATAAAAACTTGATTTAAAAGTGGGACGCCATCCAGAAGGATCAATTATCTATCACGTTGCCACATTTCTGTGATCCCATGGCCCGCCAGTCTCTGGCTACAGCATGGCTACAGTGCTTGTTTGGAACCAATTCAGGGAAAACTCTCAACTAGCAGGATCACAGAAGGCTCACTTAAATAGGGAACAACAGTAACAGAAATAGAAATCTTCCAGGATGGAAAATATTTGGTTGTTTGCTAACTTTCAGGGATGCTGAATTGAACCCATTCCTGAAGTATCCACACCTAAACCACCTCAAGTGGTAAATCTCACAGCACAGTTTCATCGATTTCATCAGTGTTCTTTTTATATAACCAGTTATTTTTCTTTGATGATATTATGGGCAGCAAGTGACCCCCAATTCTTGATTTCAGAATATTCCTAAATCGACATTATACATTCTGGCCTTGAATGCTTATTTGTTTTGGATAACTGAAAAGTAATGTCTAAGGGTGTTATAGTAGATGAGGTCTATACTTAGTAAAGCATCCCAAGCTTTCAAGTGAATAATCTTGTCCAAGATGCCACCATCAATCCATTTCTTTAATGAGAACAACCGGATGTTTCTCATGGTGAAAGTGAAAACAAGTAATTGACAGAATGGAATTTTGGCTTTTTAAAAAACTTGTGTGGAAGAATTTCATACATGAATCAAGTGATCGTAGTTACTGACGCCTCCCCCCCAACTCACCCAGTCTTCATCCTGTTCCTATTATCCACCACCACTCCCAACAAGTCCCTTTACATTTAAGTGAGGATCTGACCAGGGGTATACAAGTAATAATTCCAATGCAAATTCAGAATTTCCCAACACCCACAAATGTGTACAAATGGTTGAAATAAATGTGATAACCTTTCCTGCTATAACTGTATTTGTGATGGTCATCAGAGAGTGAATATCAGCTACATATTCTTTCATTTCAATTTGTGGAAATAGCATTCGAATGTTACAAATTTGGGGGAGTGAAGCACAGTCTCCATTAAAAGCCTACTGAATAAAGAAATTTTTCCTGAGCCCAATGTGTGTGGGGGGGGTTGGGGGTGATAATCGCTTCACCTTCTTCTACTGAAAGAATCCTAACACCATTAAGAGTATCAAGAGCATTAAACCTCTGATTTATATATAGGAGAAGGGGAATAGAAAAGAGAAAGCATTTAGGAGAAGAAAACAACATATGAATCTCAAACAGCCACTAACAGGCTGGCCAGACTTTTTCTGACAATGTGTCCAGCAAACTCATTTGGGTATCCATGTGCCAGTAAATATTTTTAAATTAAAAAAAAAAAAAAAAAAAAAAAAACCCTTTCCCATCACACCAACACCACTTTCAACAATGTAGCTCACACCCACTATAAAATCTTGATTCTGGCCAACAGCTGGCAAGTTGATCCCTGCAATTTTCTCTTCGAAAAAAATAGCTTTGCGATGGGAGAACTGACCCTCTGGACTAATAAGCCCAAACCTCCCCAAACTTGAAGGGCTGAAATGCCAGGGATATTGTTGTGCCGAGTACTTTACAACAACTGTTTCTTGTCCTCTTGACACAGCCTGACTTCCTTAAAGGAGATTTGACTGGCCAGACAGCTGTGTTGACCCTTGAGCCGTCTTTGATTCATGATTTTCTTTTTTAACAAACAGAATAGAAAAATCACAACCCAAATCCTCCCCTAAGCTCCCCCACTTTTGAATTTGCTAGTGTTGTGCCTGAAGGATGTGGACCTTTCTCTAATCTATGAGCAGAAAGATAAAGATTGGGCTCACACAATACCAAAACCTTTCCATGAAAAGCAAGAGAGAAAAAAAAGGCTAGCAGTCACCAGCCTTTGTCTACTGAAGTTGTATAGACAAAATCCGCTTAATCACCTAAAAATCACACTTTTACTCAGACTCCGAGGCTACAAGCAGACAAGCCAGCGAAGAAAGCAGCGCTTCACCATTTCTTCTTTCAAAACTGTTTACCATAACTCTCAGGGTGAGTTTCCACTTCTTTTCGGATTTCTGTATTGTCTAACTCACATAAACTCAAGTAAGTATCCTTTTTTTGAAGTTCTGAAAAAAATGTAAAGCACTTTTGAAACAACTGAAAGGCTTAGTGTTCTTCGAATTGAAGTAAAAGTAAAGCATTTTATGTATAGCAAAGAAATACCGAGTAGCAGAGAGGGATGTTCTATTGGTGGTAGTGGTGGGTGGTGTTTTTACTAACTCTAACTTGCCCCCACACACACACACATAATCAACCTGGCAGCCCAGATGATACAGAAATAAGAAACCTCTGCTCTTCCCTGTGGCTTTTGTTGTTGTTTTAGCCGACGTTTCTAGCACATCCTTTTCACTTTGCCTCTTAATGAAATTATAGCAGCTTTGTTCCACACACCGACCATCCTCCGACTCCCTCCACATAGTGGTTGTCTTTTTTATTCTAAATGAAAAGCCTGCGGTTCCTTCGGGTACACACGCATGCCCACACAATCAACAACTGCCAGCCCTGCACAAAAACAGACAATAATCGCTAAGCCACTTTCTCCCCCCTACGAATACACAGTTCCTATGAATTAGCCAATTTTGCAAGGAAAAGCAGTTTCCTCTTACTTCGCAAGACTCCCCCTGGCCTTTCCTTTGAGAATAAGAACATCCTACCACACCACACTCTCTGAGGCATTTTAGAAATCCAGATTGGAAATGAATCACTCTCTTCATTACCTGCCTCCCATGCTGATGGGGAGAAAATCGAACCTCTGTCTGTCAGACAACCTCTTTAGTCTAGAACTGAGTGGAGACCCTGCGGGAGGCTTTAGGTCAGACCCCCTCTGACCTAGCAACTTCTTGGCATCCCAGAGCCCCACGACACCTGGCGGCTTCATAGAAACCCTGAGGAGTGAATGACACGAGCGCAAAGCAACGGTAAAACAGCTGGAAAGCCACTTCCAAACCCTATTTGCCCAAACCAGGGCAAGAAATGTGTCCAAAGAACAGACACCTTCCGATCTATACTGCCTTACCGCTGAGCACAAACCCAAGAGCAGCGAAAACCCTTGAGAAAGAAGGAATGGAAATGGGGGGCCGCTAGTCACTGTTGGTCCGCCGAAACCCAGAACTAAGCTTGAAAGTATCCCAGGCCCACAGAAAGTGATCTCCTGATCGAAGTTAAGAAACTTGGGATAATTAAAAAGTAAGTACCGCGACCAAAATGAAATGAGGCAGTACGGCTCACCCCCAGCCCAGGTAACCAGTACAGATGGAATTCCCGCAGCCCAGGCGTTAACATAATGCTTGTGCCTAGTAAGATTTATTGGTCTTGTCTGCCGGTGTCTCTTACACCTCGCGGTTAGGCGAAGAGAGTGCAGGAGGATTCAGTTCCCAAAGCACACGGGTGCGGGTGAGTGGGTGCGCTCTGACGACGCAAGCACTTACTTCTCATAGTGGTACTTGCAGTAAAGCTTCTTGTCCCGGTAGAAGCAGGTGGTCTCCAGGGGCTCTTTGCAGGAGGCGCACTGCACGCACTGCTCATGCCAGAAGCTGTCGTTGAGCCGCAGCAGAAACCTGTCCGAGATGACCCGCTGACAGCCTTCGCAGACAGACTTGGGGCTCACCGCTCTGCCTACAGAAGCAACAGACAATCGCCAATGAACCAACCCGCAAAACACTCTCGATCGATCGAATCAGGCCCAAAGATTTGTCCCTAGGCCATGCATCCCCCAGGAAAGTCTCTTGATGATCAGATATTTAGAAAAATCAAACCAGGTGGCAATGACGTTAGCAATAAACAAACACTAGGTAGCAAGGTATAAGTTTTACCGAGAAAGAGGACTGAAGTCAATAAATGAATGGCCTTAATTATTAAACAGACCCAGGTACCATTAAGAGTATTCACGCATCCTGTAAAATTAGATTACAAATAAATTTGTGCCCCGGGAATCTCAAGTCACTAATCAATCATCAAATCACTATGTTTGTGTCCTTTGACTAATTTTAAATGATAGATAATAATTTGCTCGCAACTGTGTTCTATTTTTAAAAGGAAAACTAATATTCTCCGTTTAAAAAAAAAACAAACAAACTTGAGGGTGCAGAAAAATACCCTCACTCCCCAACCCAAGCAAGCTTGATACTGTTCAAACTAGGGGAATCCCTCCTATGTCTTGGTTGGCATGAAAACTGCCTATGGCTTTTTACAGTTAAAAAATCTCAAGATGGGGAAAAATAATAGCTAAGCGCAAAGACCCTGCGAAGTGTGCGGGTCAGAGGACTAGATGCCCTTTGCTCAGAAGTGCGGCAGACCTTTTAGTCCAGTGGGGAATCTTCTTGGCCCTACCCCTTGGCCTTTTCGACTTTTTTCCTCTGGATCTTGTTCTAGTGAGTCGCCTCCCTCCCCCGCATCATACGCGGGATAGAGGGAAGAATACTCAGCTGCCTTTGTTGACACTTTTCAGGACCCTTTCAAGAAGTCCTTGTGCTACCACAAGAACATTCTTGTCCATGATGTCCCAAAGGGCTGGTTCTTCTCCAAGCAACTGCACTCATCTCACTTTCTGCTTTGGAGAACGGCGGCCAGCTTGTAAACCGGACAGATAATTTTACAGAGTGGGAAGATAGCAAGAAGGGCTGAAAAAACAGCGAGGTCTTTCTCAATTGTACATTTCTGTTTTCTTGGTCTCAGCATCCCAGGCCACCATCCTGGTGTTTGAACGAACTGGGTTGTAAGGAACTAAATCCAATGCACCTAAGTCTCTGCTCTGCGTCTTCTTGCTCCAGAAAGAGGATTCTGGCATTTTTGAAAGGGAGTTTAAGGAAGGAAACACGGGCTTCATGATTTCGTTTTCTTTGAACTGCGGGGTGGAGTTGGCGGTGTCTCTCTGAATATGATTTTTACAATCGAAAAATTCGAACTCACTCGGTTCTAGAGTTAGGGAAAAAGGTTTAAATGACAAAAGAAAAAGCTTTCCTGTAGAAAGAGGAGGCAGAAAGAAAGAAATATAGGAAGGAAGAGGAATAAAATAAAACCTCAAAAAGCAAAACTGGGAGACGCTACCAAAGCAAGAATTGCTGGCCTGAGCTCTGGAAGACTCTTCTGGACCCCTTGATCTTCTCCACTGAGGCTGGGTTGGGGGTAGGGGGATGCGGGACTTGCGGAACTGGGATCCGGCTTCAGTTAATTAAAGACCAGGAGAAGGCCCTGCCGTGCAAACTAATCCCAGAGCAGCGCTGCCCACTAGCCCGGAAAAGCCCTGGGCCATGCCCAATACTAAAGTTGGGGCTGTAGTTCGTGGGGGAAGAGAAGAGCTTGGGTGTTCCGAGGCCTCGGGTTTCTGCTGCCCATGCTCGGCCGTAGGTCTCTGAAAAATCGGTGGCATTTATGAGCCGTCGATCAGCTCCATGATTAAAAATCCAGCCCTAGGAATTATTAATCACTTGCCACTCAAACGTCTGTGAACATGCTCACCCGCCCTCAAGGCTTTGGGGAATTCAATGTTGAGCTCAGGAGGCCCAAGAAGGTTTGCTGGTTGCATGGTAGGGACTACTCAGAAGATCTGGTGGACACAGAAAGACAGTGGGCGCCACTACGTGCACGAAGAGGGTGCTAGTCTGATCGCCTAATCCGGTACCAGAAAGCTGACATCCTGAGCTCCCAGCCTGGAAGCTGAAGGATGCGCCAGGGCAAATAGAGCTGAACACTTACCCAGCAAAGAGGAAAAGGAGGCTGAAGTATCAATTGCACTTTGAAAGTTCTCCTCCATCTTCAGGCCGTCCAACATGTTCGGGCTGAGCCTGGAGGACCTGTAGAGTCGGGAAAGTGATGCGTCTAGCTTCCGTGCCTTCTGGGACTCTGCTCTCTCTGTTGCCACACTCGTGGGAAAGGACAGAAGGAGTGGAAGGAGTGTCCAGGGCGACAAGAATGAGCCTGGAGGATAGAGGTCCAGCCAAGGGAAACGTGGGGTGGGAGGAGAAAGAAGAGCCACCGTGAACTGCTCTGACGGATCTGATTTCACTTGAAGTCAACGCGTTATGTACTTAGGCCTCCGCCCCCTAACTGCGTTCTCCTAACCCCCACCCCATCCCTGTCCGCAGGTTTCCCATTCCAAGACCGACTCCACCCCATCCTATACTAATGTGGCCCTGGGGACCCCTCTACAGAAACTATGCTACTGCCTGTGATGGGGTAGGGGTGCGCCTCCTCTCAGAGCCAGGCCCAAGCTCGCTGGACTGTCTAGGTCTGACATCCCGTGACCCGACCTCTCACTTTCGACCCTCACCTGTCTTGGGTCGAAGAGAGGCAGAGTAAGGGACTTGGAGACCGTTCCGCCGCTTCCGTAGTCCTGGCGCTGCACTCTGCTTGGGGGCGCTCAGGAGTGGGCGTGCGGGGGCGCGCGGGGAGGTGCTCCCGCCGGTCGGTCGGTCAGTGCCGGGAACGTCTGCAGGAGCAAAGGAGTCGCCTCAGGGAGGAGCCGCGACTGGCCCGGCTCACTCTTGGATGCATTTCAAATCAACTTTCAGCAACACGTCCGCCCGAGCCGAAGTCTAAGGAACCCCGCAGTCTTCCCTACCTGACGACCAAGCTCACCCTAAAAGTCCCGAGCGGCGAGAACTGCCCCAGAGGCTCGGGTAGCTTTGGGGGGGAGGAAGGCGACGTCCCCGAGGCTACAACCCAAGCAGCCGCCCTTACTCTGGCGCGTCCGGGACAGAGCGGGAGCGAACGCCGGCCCCTGGTTCTGTTCTTCGGCGCGCCAGAGCTGGTCTGGGCCGTGACCACAAGCCACCGACCTTCTCGGGATGTCCCGCCAAACCCACGCCGCTCTGCAGCTGGAAAGGAGAGATCGGGCTGCTTCTCTAAGGCCGGCGAAGAAATCCGAGGTCCTGGGTCCTGGGTGCAAAGTCAGCCCTGCTTCTCCGAGGCCGCTCCGGCGGTTTCTGACAGCGGCCGCTGGCTGCGTGCGCGGCCCTAGAAGGGGGTGGGGTGCGCAGGGCGGGGGCCTGGGAGCGCGTCCCGTGGCGGAGCCCGCGGTGCTAGCTTTCCCCGCTTGGCTGCGGGGGCCCTCCTCGAGGCTGCAACCCGGTGCTCCAGCCTGCTGCCCGGACGTCCTGAGCACGTAAACTTTCCCTCCTTTCCACGTGGAACTGTTGCCAGGGAGAGCTGCGCCCGAGCCTCGACCAAGATCCGTGCCACCTAGACTGCGCCCGGGAGGGATGGGATCCGGTTGCTCTCGACTCTGCACCGTAAGTGATAACTAACCTCCTGCAATCCTCACCTGGAAGCCGCGGGAAACGCCCAGAGCTGTTCTCTGCTCTGTGAACGTGGGCACCAGAACTTTGTTAAGGCTTAAAACTCAATTCACCGTTTCCGATTGAAACTCCTTCACTGCTGGAAAATTCAATAGTAAGACCCTTGGCCAAACCTTAAATCGGGCCCCCTCTATCTCCCATCTGCCAGCTAAAAGTCAGCCAAAAGAAACAAAGTTGCTGGGGGCACTTTTTAATTCTCTATGATTCATTGACTGCAGAGACAGCCCTTTAGCCTCTCTAGTTGCAGGAAAGGGTCTTGCTCCTCTGTTCCAAGAAGAGCCTGGGGCCAAGTAACTCAATAAACACATCATTGCATTGCCTAACATTTATCGACCACTAATTTTGTGCCAGTCTTGGTTCCATAGTCAACTCATCTAATCGTTAAAATTTAAGGTGGGGACAATTCTGGTCTCAATGTTCTGGTACCCTTAAGGAAACAGCATCTGTGCATGAGATTCCTGCCCAGGCTCCTGAATTGGAAGGTCCGATTTATGGAATTCTCTAGGGCACCCTCGCCTCTACACTGAGAGAAACAGAGTGGGAATTATCCCGCTCTATAGCATGGTCAGACATGCCACGTAAGCAAGGATTTCCTCCACTGTGCTTAGGAGCACACACACCACCGCAAACACAGAATATGACATAAAGAACAAGGAAAAAGCACAAAGCGTTTAATGCCTTATATTAGAATGCTGCTTTAAACTTTTTAGGGCACTTCTATACACATGGTTTTACTTGATCTCTACGACAAACCTGTGAGGTAGGCAGAACAAATAATTTTATCTATTGTTCTAGACAAATCTTCGGGACTTAGTACAGACAAGAGATTTTTCTACTGTTGCCCAGGTGGCTAGTGGCATGTCTCCTAACACCCTGACCTTTGTCCTTTATGTCATCCAGATACAACAGGATATGAAAAAAAGATAAATAATATGTATTTTTTGGATAATATATAAATTTATTAAGAAGAAAAGCATAGAGCAAATACACCCACAGATATTATTTTAAGTGCAC
The DNA here is from genome assembly GCA_004025045.1 of Sigmodon hispidus. NCBI lineage: Eukaryota > Metazoa > Chordata > Mammalia > Rodentia > Cricetidae > Sigmodon > Sigmodon hispidus. Next base: position 44,853 of record PVIH01004075.1, on the reverse strand, counting down.
AGCTGAGTTTTTGTTTAACCAGAAGTCTTGAGTTTATGAAACATTTAACCCTACCAGTTAAACTCAAGACTTCTCGTCTTCACTCTTTTTAGTGAATATCCAGAAGATAAATAGATTGACATTTGATCTGAGTTTTTCTAGAGGTTCTGGCATCAGGGAGAAAGCCTGAATAGCGGAGAGCACACAAGTTTGTGGTATGAATGGCTTTTCTCCAGTTGGTTTGGGCACTTTAGATAGGGACTGGGTATCACAATCCCATTGCAAGCCCTGCTCTTAGTGCAGAGCCAGGCACACAGATGTGATTAACAAATAGCGTTTGCTTGGCTGAAGGATGAGTGGACCTCTTATTGCAATCTGAAGCCTTCAGGGAAGGGAAGGGTCAGTAAGCAAAAAATCTCAGTTCTTGGTGGCTTTAAGAAAAAAAAAAAACACACATATGCAGTAATTTTTTTTGTCTTATCCATCTTCATTTCCCTCATCAAAGCCCTCCCAGACTTCCCCAGCACATTTCTGTGCCCTTTTCTTTTCGACTTTTAATACAACAAAACAAGTCCAATTGATGCTGTCAGCATGTGGGTGGGTGTACGACCATTCAAAGAGGCATGGGAAACCTACCAGTGGCCAGCCACACTCATAGAGGAAATAATTCTCTCTTTTCAAGTAGTCATCAACTGCCATAATTTCTCACACTTAAATTTTGACTGGAACGATCTTGTGCAGGTCTTGTGCAGGTAACATAGCTATTGTGAATCCATGGCAATAATGGCTATGTCATCCCAGAAGACAGAATTTCACAGTACTCCTCCATGTCTGCCAGTTCTTAAATTCTTTCCACTTCTTCCCTGAGCCTTAAAGAGTGTGGAGATGATATAGATATCTCACATAGGGCTGAGAATACACAGCATGTAATCACTTATTCCTAACATTTGAACTAGTTATAAGGTTCTACATTTATTGTTATCCACTGTGAACCTTCTCTAACCAAGGTTGATAGTAGCATAGACCTATGATTATAAACATAAATATTCAAATGGCATCTTGGCAACATACCCATTTAGGGTCTATGATAGAGGTCATAACCTCTTCAGCCATGAACTTTTGACCAGGAAGATTTACAGTATCAGGCATGAATCCCCTCCTGTGGAGCAGACTTCAGATCCCATCAGAGAGAGGCTGATTACCCTGGTAACACCCATGCTGCAGCAGTGGGCACATATGGTGACATATTGTATACTTAATAAAGCTATGAAGGTCAGAAAATAGTGACCAATCCATGCCTTTAACCCCAGATCCAGAGGATCTCTTGAGTTCAAGGCCAAAGAGCCAGTCAGTGGTGGCAGGCACCTTTAATCCTAACTCCAGAAAAGTAGGAGGAAGTGAAGAAGCTGGGCAGGGAAAGAAGAGGCAGGAGGTCAGTGCTTCTTCTGTGCTTCCATTCCCTTTCTGCTGAGGACTCAAAGACATTGTGTCTGAGGATTCATGGAGACAAGACCTACCCTTTTCGGCCTAAGAAGTTGCCTAGGTGAGAACTGGCTGTGGCTTGTTTCTTTGTCTCTCCAATTTTTCAGCTTTTCCCCAGTATCTGACTCTAGGTTTTTATTAATAATACTAGATTAAATTTCTGCAATAGGCACATCTGGCCTGGGAGATCAGTATTATAGCAGATTATTATTCTATGTACAAGCAGCTTTTTTTCTTCACATCATGTCAGTGGCACTGTTTTTATTGTTATTATTTATGATTGCCACCTGACTGGAGTTAGATGGAACCCACTTGACCTACACTTCTCGACTGTACGCTGTTGCTGCACAGCTTTCAAGTCTTTCCTGGATATTTGTACTTCTTTTGAGAATTCATCTAGTTCTATAAATATATTTTCTTAGTTTTTTTTAAGTTTACATGTGTGGTGTCTGTCTCTCGGAATGCCTGCCTGTGCCTGAAGGACAGAAGAGAGGTCAGATCTCTCGTTGTTGGCGTTACCGGCCGTTGTGAGCTGCCTGGTGTGGGAGCTGAGAACTGAACTCGGATCTTCTAGAAGAGCCACAGATGTTCTTAACCACCAAGCTGACTCTCTAGTCTCCATAGCACATTTTAAAATTTTTTATTGCTTTCTTGATTTGGGGGGCTCTTTATACACTCTAGATACTAATTCTCTGTCTGATTTATAGGTAGCAAAGATTTTTCTCCCAGTCATTTTGTGTAATGACTTTTAGAGAACTCAAGAAACTAGAGCCCAAAACCCTTAAAAACCCAATTAAAAAATGGGGTTCAGAACTAAAAAGGGAATTTTCAGCAGAAGAATTAAAAATGGCTGAAAGGCACATGAAAAAGTGTTCAACATCTTTAGACATCACAGGAATGTAAATCAAAACAACTCTGAGATACCATCTTATACCTGTCAGATTGACTAAGATAAAGGACATAGATGACAGCCTATGCTGGAGAGGATGCAGAGCAAGGGGAACACTCCTCCATTGTTGGTGAGAGTGTAAGCTTGTTCAGCCACTTTGGAATGCAGTATGGCAGTTTCTCAGAAAATTAAGAATCAATCTCCCCAAGGATCCAGGAATACCACTACTGGTCATATACCATAAAGATGCACAGTCGCACTCCAAAGGCATTAGCTCAACTATGTTCATAGTAGCATTATTTGTAATAGCAAGAACCTGGAAACAACCTAGATGCCCCTCAACTGAAGAATGAATTATCAAACTATGGTACATCTACACAATGGAGTACTACTCAGCAGTAAGAAAAAAATGGTACTCTAAAATTTGCAGGCAAATGGATGGATTTGGAGAATATCCTCCTGTTGGAGGTATCACAATGCCAGAAAGATAAGCAGGGGATGTACTCACTCATTAGTGGGAGAGAGAGAGAGAGAGAGAGAGAGAGAGAGAGAGAGAGAGAGAGAGAGAGAGAGAGAGAGAGAGAGATGTCATTGTACACAAGAACTCAAGACCAGAACATAGCTAAGTGACGCAGTGCCTCACTTCTACATTGATGGCCTCTGGCAGTGATGTAGTTAAGGAAAGACTTGTTTTCTCTAAGGGTCTGGCCACAAGGAGTTTAATTATGCTCCAGTAAGTAAATGAGCAACATGAATGGACAGTTTTGTAAATGGGGAGATCTTAAGAGTGGGCATGATTCTGAGAGGTCTGATATCTGAATTTGATGGGTTGCAGGATGCAAAAACACCAAATAATAAATAAATATATATACAAAGAAATACTATGATTAATATTGGGGGAAAAGGTTTTTCTCCCTTCCCATGGATTGCCTTTTCACTAGATGGATGATTTTCTTTGCTATAGAAAAGCTTTTTAATTTCATGAAACCCTATGTCACTTGCTTCGTTTACTTCCTATGCTGATAGAATTCTTTTCAGAAAGTCTCTATCTGTGTTTTATGTAGAAGTGGAATGCCAGGTCTTACGGTGAAGGTCAGAGATAGAGTTCTAGTTTCCCTCTTCTGCATATTGACATCCAGGATTCTTTGCACCATTCATCCTTTCTCCAATATATATTTGTGGCATCTTTTTCACAAATCAAACAGCTGTAGTTGTATGAACTTTTATCTAGGTCATCTATTCTACTGATTCTGTAAATATATGTTTGTTTTTAAGCCAGTACTACACTGTTTAATGGCTATGGATCTGTACTATCACTTGAACACAGATATACTAATATATTTTGCAGTGATCTTTTTAGTCAGGATTGTCTTGGCTATCCTTAATATTTTATGATTCCATATAAATTTTTGGATTTTTTTCTATATCTGTGAAGAAAATCCTTGAAATTTTTATTGGAATTACACTAAATCTGTGGATTGCTTTTGTTAGGACTGATTCATGGGTTTAGATTTAAATGTTTAGATAGCACTGTCTTTCTCAATGTCTTAAAGTTTTAATTATCTAGCCCTTTAGTTTTCTTGCTTAGGTATAGTCTTAAAGACAGTAGATAATTAGTGTTTGGGACATACAAAGAACTAAGAAAAATCAAGAAAGCAATCCCATTTTTAAAATGGGCTGTAGAAACTAGGGAAGCAGCTTAGTGGTTAAAAACAATTGTCACTCTTCTGGAACTTCTGAGTTCAGTCCCAAGTACCCATTCCAGCCCTATAGTTTAAATTGTGTGTGTGTGTGTGTGTGTGTGTGTGTGTGTGTGTGTGTGTGTGTGTAACTATTATGAGTTGTATTGATTCTCTGGTTTCCTTTTTAATATGTTCGTCACCAGTATATAGAAAGGCTACCAATCTTATGTATTAATTTTGAAAGTGCTTATCAAGAGTTTTTGGTCAAGGCTGGACTCCCCCTTATGCATGTGATCTTCAAATAAGAATACTTTGAATTCTTTTGCTTTGGTTCTACTGAAGACTTCAATCGCTCCACTGAATAGAAGGAGAGAGTGGACACCCTTGCTTTCTCCCTGATCTCAGAGGGAGTGCTTTGAGCTTTTCTACATTTTTTATGATGCTAGCTATAGTTTTAGTATACATATCTTTTATTTTCTTGAGGTATTCCCCCTAACCCTAACCTCTCCATGACTTTAATCACAAAAGGATGTGGGATTTTGTTGAAAGCCTTTTCTGCATCTATTGAGATATTCATGTGATTTCTGTCTTTGAGTTCATTTATATGATGCATTGCATTTATTGATTTATGTGTGTTGAACCATCCCTGAATCTCTGGAATGAAGCCAGCTTGGTGATGATAGATGATCTCTCTGATGTGATCTTATATTTGCCTTGCCAGTATTTTACTGAGAATTTTGCATCTATGTTCATCAGGGACATAGAGCTATAGTTTTATTTTCATTCTTGTGTCTTAATCTGATTGGGGTATAGGGTAAGAGCTCTTTCACAAAAGAGTTTTAAATCATTCTTTTTATTTTATGCAAAAAATTAAGTAGTATTGATTTTTAGTTCTCTCTGAAAGTCTGTCAGGATTCTGTAGTGAGTTCATCTGGTCCTAGAATTTTTTTTTTATTGGGAAACTTTTTATCATTGTTTCAATCTAGTTTCTAGTTATAGTTATCTTCGAATTATTATCTAAATTTTAGGAGGTCAGATGCATCTAGAAAACTTCCACTTTTTTAGATTGTCTAACCTATAAGAACATAGATTTTTTTAAAAAGTATGTGCTTATAATTTTCTAGATTTTATTGATTGCTATGTCTCCTATTTTGCCTCTAATTAATTAATTTGATATTCTCTCTATTTGTTTTAGTTAATTTATCTAAGGATTTTTCACTTTTAAATTCCTAAAAGTCTATTTTGTGTGTGTGTGAATGCTTGGCCTGTATGCATGTTTGTGCACTGTAGACATGTCTGGTGCCTGTGGACACCAGAACAGGGGGTCATATCCCTTTGGAACTGGAGTTTCAGACAGCTGTGAGCTGCTAAGTGGGTGTTGGGAATTAAACCCAGGTCTTCTGGAAGATCAACAAGAGCTCTTAACTGCTGGATCATCTCTCCAGTCCTTAGATTTATCAATTTTGTTCATCTTTTCAAAGAACCAACTCTTCATTTCCTTACTTCTTTGTATCATTTTATTTGTTTTTAATTCAATTATTTCTGCCCTGTTATTATTTCTCCCCACCTACTTGTTTGTGGGTTTGTTTTTCCAAGGCCAAGAGGTTAGCTATTTATTTGGACTCTCCGTTTGTTTTGTTGTTTTTAATGTAGGCGTTTGGGGCTATAAACCTTCCTTGTAGAACTGCCCTATTGCATCTCACAGATTTTCACCTGTTGTATTCTCTTGTTTTTCATTCTATTCTAGAAACTTTACATTTTTCTTATTTTCTCTCTGAATTATTCATTGTTTTATGGTGGTTTTTAATCTCCATTAGTGTGTATGCTTTCTGCAGTTTCTCTTGTTGTTACGATCTAGAACTTTTTATGCTGTGGTCAGATAAAAGATAAAGTGTTATTTCATATTTCCTATATATGTTGAGGCTTGCTTTGTATCTTCCCAATATGTGACCTACTTTGGGAAAGTTGAATGAACTGTTTAGAAGGATGTGTATGTGCTTGGGTGCAATGGCTGACTGTTGGATCCATTTGAACACTCAACTCGGTGTTTCTGTTTACTTTTTTTCTGGATGACTTCTTTATTGGAGATAATGAGATATTGAAGTCTCCCACTATCAGTGTGCTAGGGTTCACATGTGACTTGACATCCAGCAGTATCTACTTGTGTTTGGTGTATATGTGGTGTATATATTTGGTGTATATTCTTGGATAATTCCCTTTGATAATCTAGCTTCTTTGTCTCTTTTGATTAGCTTTAGTTTAAAACCAACTTTGGCTACCATTAGAATAGCTTTGCCTTCCTTTTGGTGGATGGACTACCTTCTTTCATCCTTTCACCCAAAGATAGTGTCTGTCCTTGATGGTGACGTGTGTTTCTTAAAACCAGGACAAATAAATGACTTCTGTCTTCTAAACCAGTTTGCTAGTTTATGTCTCTTTAATGGTGAATTGAGACTATGGAAGTGAGAGTATCAGGGTAGGCATTCTAATATGAAGTGCCTATGGGGCGCGGGCTGGAAATGTCAGGATTCAATGGGGACCTGAGAAACTCAATAGAGCGACTGTGGCACACAGTACTTGATGGAGGTAGGCTGACTTGGGGTGGGGTCACTTATAGGGCAGTGACTGCATGGAACAATTGCATCGAGTAGGACAGCAGGTCGTGGGGGCTCAGTTCTACCCCTAGTCCTGCCACTTAGACTGGGCCATTAGTTACCTAGCAACCTCAGGCTAATGAGACTGGACTAGCTTTGAGCCAGGGAGTAGAGTAGAACTTCGGAGTGTACTGTGATATGGTTGTCAAAGTATAGGCACAGATGGTTTGTCTAAGTTATGTGTCCTTCACTAAAGATACTGCATTTCATCCAAGCATGAAAATGTTTATCTATGCTCACCACATCTGGAAAGCTGAGACAGGAGGATTGCATGTGCCAAGCCAGCCAGGACTAAAAGTGGACCCCTGTTTTAGGGAGAGGGTGGGAGAAGTCTTTGTGTTATCTTTTTGGTGAATCATCTGACCTCTCCTACTTAGCTGGGGATAGTGCCCAGTGTTTGCACTTTGGTGCTGTTAGACTGTTGCTTTGCCTTTTTAAGGAGAGAAGATGCCACGGAATCATTTGCCAGAAGCCTTTGTCAGAGAACAAGCCGTGCTCTCTCTCTTTTGAAGAATTCCCCAACAAATTTTCTTCAGAGAATTTCTGGATGTAAGGTAAACAGACTTCAGATAGAACTTCAACATTTGACTCTTTTGAGTCAAAAGTGATTTTCAAACTCATCCAGTTCAATCATTTGGTTTGTAGTGGGTGAAATTTATTTCTGTGGAGATGCTATCTCCTGGGCCATTAATGGATCAATCTGGGCTAACCTGTCAGATAGTGAAACACAGGTTCCTGAGTCTTCACGTGAGTAAAAATTCACTCTAACCATTATCCACTCTCCTCTGAACTTTTTTCTCACCTCTCACAAACTGGAGCACCCAGATCTGTCAACGATGTGCCCAGGACCTCCTATCCCACCTAGGGGCATTAAAACATTCACTAACATAGCTAAATTTTGTAGCAACACTTTACTGACCAGATATGCACAAATATCAAGCTCTCCTCATTCCTTTTCTGTGTGTGCTCATGGAATGTTCCTACCATGGCATCATCTACAGCTGCTACCATACATGTGAAGTGTGAAAAATCTATAGCTATCTGTGCAAAGAGGTAAGCAGTGTTTCAAACATCAAGTGTCCTGGAACTTTAGACAAATACCAAGAGCTGAAAGGACTATATCTGTGTTAGCATAGCTCTTAGAAGGAAGTTAGTTGGTTTTCATTGTTAGGACACAATATCTAGGTCTAAAAATCTAGCTTAATGAAGGAAAGACTTACTTTGTCTCCTGGTTGCAGAGGTGTCAGTCCATGGCTTCTAGCTCTATTCTTTCTGGATATAGCAGGACAGCAAAGCCACATGGCTAAATCATGGAGAACATAGACACTACTCGGCTCATGGTGGCTGAAAGCAGAGCGAGAAGAAAGACCATAGAGGACATAGGCCCCATGACCTACTTTCTCTAACTAGTCCCTCCTTCTGATGAGTGCACTGAGCTATGGTCCATAGCTTAATAGACCATTAACCGATTGTTATGATTGAGTCCTAATGATCCAATCACCTCTCAGAAACCCCAGCTACAAACACTGTCTTCTCAGGCCCCAAGCATTTAACATGTGAGCCCCTGAGGCAGTGGTTTTCAACCCTAACGCTTTTTCCTCATGTTGTGGTGACCCTCAACCATAAAATTATTCTTGTTACTACTTTATAACTGTAATTTTGCTACTATTATGAATCATAAAGTAAATATCTATGATTTCAGATGGTCTTGTGTGAGGGCCATTCAACCTCCAGAGGGGTCGTGACCACTGCTCCGAAAGATACCACACATTTAAAACATCACAAGGCCCTTGCCAGATTAGCCTTGAAGCTGTTCTCACTGGAGGAAGACAGATAATGGCCACTAAATAGGGACTATCCACAGGGCTGTGCTAGGACCTCACAATCCAAGAGAATTTCCACACATGCGAGAATCCCCTTAATCTCTTCTTTCCCACAATCCATCTTCATTCAAGCACTGCTTTGCAGATGAGGTGAGGCATGCAGACCAACTGTGGAATCACCTCCTCTAAAACAGAAAACAGAAGCAAAATTATCAGCCCCAGGTGGGCCTGGGAGGTGGCTCCTCTGCAAAGCACTTGTTATGCTCAGTTCTAAGAAGCTACATTTTAAAAGCTGGGTGGTATGCTCACACTTGTAATAACATAATAACAGCACTGGCAGGGCTAAGAAGATTCCTGAACACAGTCCCAAGCCAGCTCAACCTAGGTACCTATGAACACACACACACACACACACACACACACACACTCATGAAGCACACCTTGCAGCCAAGCTTTAGAAAGAAGCAGAAGGATGGGGAAAGGAGGAAGGAGGAGTCAGAGACCAGGCTTTGGTAGGAGGAGACAAGAGAACGGAAATGGACATCCTGCAATAGCGTGGGGAGGACAGGGACAGGGTTTTACACTTTCCTTTTTTTCCTCTCCTTTCTGTGTTTTATTGAGAGAAATTTGAGTTATTTTTTAAAGGATGCCAAAGTACTTTTTAAACCACAGTTTAAAAAAAATCACTGCTGCCTAGATGAAGACAGGCACACAGTGAGGACACAGTGACAGGATGGCCAAGGACAGCAAGGTAGGAGGGAGGCGCCTGGACCGCACATTTCCCTCCCCTCTGTATTCAGTCCCACCGCCCGCCCCCATCCTGTGAGTCCCTGGCATGGAGTTAGCATTCAAAAGACTCTTAATTGATCTGCACAACCAAATAGAAAACAGCAGGAGCGAAGTCAGGCGTTGGCTATGTGACTTTTTCCTGGGATATTAGTGTGGTCCCTCTCGGGAACAGCGCCAGGGGAGCAGTAAGCTCCATCGGGCTCAGGGCAGGTTCATCTTCATGCCACTGTCTCTGTCCACTGCACCGTGAGAACTTTTGATGAGCACCCTGGTCAGACAGACACACCTGTGATTCTCCTGTGTGTCACACATTGAGTGGCCATGGCATGTCACCTTCCTACTTATCACATCATAGAGAATGCCCTATAGTTGTGGTCTACTGTGTGGTACAATGGAATGTTCCAGAATAATCATGAGTGAGCCCTGACACTTCTGAGATGTCTAATCTTACATCATTTAACCTCCTCCCATTCTGGCCTCATCTATATAAAGGGAATAAGACAGTACTGGAGAGCAGTGTGTGGGGGGGTATGGAATGGTGAGTGTAAAGAAGCTAATCCTCTGTCTGGCCAACTCCATGCTTTTTCCCCACCCTGTGTGTCTCCCTCTAACCCACCTAGATACACAGGGATGGCACTTTTGAAGATCACTTGGCTCTTATGTATGATAAGAAACTCTTCCAGGGTTCAATCTATGTCTAAGGACAGCGTTGTCACTGGGTACATTACCTACATTTCTGTTGCTATGACCAAACTCTGTGATCAGAGAAACTTATGGGAGGAAGAATTCATCTTGACTTCTGGTTTCAGAGCAAGCCCATAGTGGTGGGAACACCAAGGAAGCTTCGGTAAGAAGCTGGCAGGTCACATCCCAATAACACAAAGGAATCAAGGACACTATCTGAAGTGGAGCAATTATGAGCTCCCAAAGCTCAGCCCATGACTCTACCTCCTAATGGTTCTACAGCTTCCCAAGCAAGCCAAACACCTGAGCCTGTGAAGGACATTTCTCATTCAAAGCACCACACTGAGTAACTGAGGTGTTTTGATATCCAGATCAGATTGTGCTCTGTGGCTGGGGTGACAGGACAGGACAGGAAACAGAATGGACTGTGGAGCTGGAATGACTTGGGGGGTGGGACTTGACATTACAGTAGCTTTAGGAAAGTTTCTTAATTTTATGGAACCTCTGTTTCTCCAGTGGGTAAATGAGGACTTAGTGTGTGTGCACACATGTGTGTGCATGTGACTTCAGTGGGACAATACGTCTGAAAGAACCAACAGTGCGTGGCAAGGACTCTGCACTTTACTTGCGATTATCTCATCATTCTGGATAATAAGGTCCTGAAAGACGGTTTTGTTGAAATATGAAGCTCTGGTACTGAGCGTGTGTGTGTGTGTGTGTGTGTGTGTGTGTGTGTGTGTGTGTGTGTGTGTGTGTCTTGCAGATTAAAGTGAGATGACAACAGCTGTTGGCACTAAGGTTCACCTGGATTGTGGCTTCCTGTTCCAGGCGCAGCCTGCATCCATCACCTCCTCCCTTAATCTAGAGTATCAAGTCCTAGAAGGCAGGCCTCTCCCAGGAGACCCTCACTCCCAAGCTCCAGCATCACATAAATTTGACACTCTTCTCCATATGACACTTCACATGACAAAGAGACTTTGAAATAACCAGAACAAAGAGCATACAGAGTGACTGTGCGGGGTCAACATTGGGACCCCCTATAAAAGCAGAACATAGTGGTATTCACTTGAAATCCCAGTGCCAAGGACACGAAGACAGGCAGATTCCAAGTAACCTAGCATACTTAGTGAGTGCCAGGCCAACAAGAAACTCTGTCTCAAAAAACAAGGTGTGTCATACCTGAGGAATGGCACCTAAAGTTGACCTCTGACCTTCATAGGCACACATGAACGCACATGTATTCGAGAGCATACACACACACACACACACAGCACTTAGTGGGAGACTTAAGGTTATTGGAGGTAGGTGAGTTCTCCTCGGAGAGCATTAGAAGAACTCAGCCCATTTTTCTTCTTCTCCTTTATCTTCTCTCATTTCTCAGCTATGGGGCATTTTTTGTTTTACTTTGATCATGCTACCACAGTGATGTACTACCCTGTCAGAGGGCTGAAAGCAACCGGGTGACTGATAATAGCAGGAACTCAAAGACTGAATCAAAAGATGCTTCACACAATAATGCTAGATGTATAATGATGAGAAGTCAGATGGCTTGGCAGCTATGAATGGGAAGCCCAGGGAAGGCAATGCCGATGACACAGGCAGCAGGTATAAATGAGCTCTACACTGAGGCAGAAGACAGGCCCTCCAAGCCAGTCAGGAGACTACCTTCTGGATGATCCAGAAAGCAGGATACTGATGCATGTGCTCACACCATCAGGATGATAAGCTGAGATGCAGAGATGGTGTGCCATTAGTAAACTGTCAATCAGTTTAATTCATTTTGCTTAGTTCCGAAACAGGATCTGGAGTGGCATGTAAACATGACCACTATTGAAATGAATTTTTAAAATTAAAATTATATACTAGAAACAGAAAAGCAAGTAATCACCCCGAAACTCATAACCTGGAGCTGGTATTTGAATAAAGGAAAGGCTGCAAAATACCACTCCATGCAACAAGGTAAAATGGGAAATTGTAAAGAAAGCCCTACAAATCCATCACAGTTGCATCAGTGTGTGGGCTGCATTTCTGTATGTAGGTGGATTTACGAGAGGATCTACAATAAAAGAATGAAAACATATAGCTCTAAACAATATCTTCTTATTTTGAATAGGTTCACCTTATTGCCTGTATCTCAGCTCTTTTAAAAAGATGTAGCAAACAAAACTAACAGTACAGGCAACAGATTGATAAGTTAGAGCTACAGAATCAAAGTCGGGGAAAGCAGGTGACAAGGGTGTGAGTTGGCGTTGGGGGAGCAGGGACCACAGTAGTGTGACTTTATCTAACGCAGTTCTAAGAACACACTTGGCAACTGTTGTGCATGAGCATTAGTGTAAACAAATGAATACTGTAATTGAGAGTCAGAGTTCTCCCTGAGCTTCCTAGTAACTGGGAAAAGAGGAAATATTTAATGTGTAAATATATGTGTGCCAGTATTGAAGAGAAAATATTTAACGTGTAGATATATGTGTGCTGGTATTGAAGAGAAAATATTTAATGTGTATTTATACATGTGTCAGTGTTGAAGCTGTGACTGTATTTGCTTGAGGAAAAATGGGGAGGAAGGTTATTTATCATCTTCGTGGCTCTGTGATGTTTTCAGTCCTAAGAGGGTAGAAAGTGAATCACATTGAAAACCACCCCAGGCCTCAGTGGACCTTGAATAAAATATATATTTGATGCATGAACATATTATTGACATTATTTAAAAATAACCAAAGATTCTGATGGGGGTGTCCTTGGGGAGTAGATTGTCTCCCTGGGCCCAGGTTTGATGCTCAGCACCACAGAAAACTGGACACGGTGGTGTCTGCCTATAATCACAGAAGGCGTGAGGTGGAGGTAGGTAGATCAGAGGTTGAAGATCATCCTTGGCTACACAGTGGGTTCTAGACCAGACCAGAATACATGAGACCCTACCTTTAGTTTTTCTTTGATGCATCGAAAATATAATTTCACTTCTTCCTCTCTTATTCCAACAATATTTTATTCACAAACTATGATGAACCTTGAATTTCAAAGGGGGAAAACCTGTCAGGAGGGTGGTGAAGGTGAAGGCATTTCAGGGGCATGGCATGGATGAGCAAAGCGAACAAGGACAGAAGCCAAGGAGAGCTATGGGCTGCTGGGGCTGCAAAGGGCAGCATGGCCAGTCTCTCGAGTTTATTCCTCTGTAGACAGTAAGAAGCCTTTGAAGCCTTGGCTGGGGAGGGTTACACAATAGAGAATAGAAGCTGTGATTACCATGGTCTGTGTCTATGAGGCTGACTTCAAACATAGACAAAAAAAATGGGAACTAGAAGAGAGAAATTATTCCACTAGAATAAATAAGAAATCCAACCCCTGGGCCAGAGCAGAGACAGCAAAAGCTGACGTTGAAAGGAGCTGAATGTAGGAGCTCTTAGAAATCAAATCAATTTGAGGTTCAGCCTCTGTTCAGCTGTGGGGGGGGGGGCAGAAGTAGGAGCTGCAGAAGCAGCAGGGGAGAGTGTGGAAAGGAGTTTGGTGGCTTTCCCAAGTGTTTGCACATCTATTATCTCATTGATTTCACATGTGAGCAGAGGGAGACCCACCCTGGATGTCAGCACGGCTCTCTGCCATCCATCGCTGCCAAATTCTAGCCATCCTCTAGGCAACGAGTGCCCATCTGCAGGTGTCTCACCAGCTGTTTGCCGCAGAAAGCCCCAGGTCTCATCAGGTTACAGTCACTCGATCCTGCTTCTACATGAGCACATCCAAAGGCTGGATCGCTCATGTGGACGCTTGGTCTGCTGTGCTGGCCAGCATGGGAGATGGGTGTGGCTGGAGTTGAGCTGGAATCTCCCACATCTGGGCAGGGTGGCGGGACCTTAGCCATCAGAGAACTTTAGCATCTCATCTTCCCACTGACTCATTCCCAGGCATAGGCGCTGGCCTCGCCCCAGGCTGAGTCTGCTCCCCTGAGCCACAGGGCAGATGCTATTTCTCACCTCCTTATACCGCAGAGCATCCTGAGTCCAGCAGCCTGCCTTGGATTTGATTCCATAACAGGAAGCTCTAGTCGCAGGCCCTAGCACACAGCTAGTTCAGCCTTCCCCTTTACAGACCAAGGGCTCCATGGGTTTTCTGGGCAGGATGGTGGGACTGTAGTGAGGACTGGGATACCGCAAGTCCAGAATTTCACTTCCAGATCTCTAGACTCATATCCCTTCTTCTCTATCCCACTCACCACTGGGCAGTCATAATTCAGTCTCGAGCACAACTCAGTGTGAGGGCGCAGGCGGAGCCTTTGTCCATCTCCTTCCTATACACAGAAGAACTGTCTCTCGTACCCTCAGATAGGTCATCCACCCCACACCTCCTCAGCACATGCCCCTCGCAGACCCTTCAGCAAGTCTCTCTCAAAGTGTCGCCTACTGGATTTCCCATCTTCCACTGGAAAACACACATCTGTATCTCAAGATTTCTGTTTCCTTAAAGCCTGCAGAGTGGAGAGTAAGAGGAGAAAAAACAAACTGTCACGTTCAAAACAGAGCAAACACAGCATCCTGCCAGTTGCCTCCTTGTCTTCACCAGCACGGATCACATCAGCGCCCGAAGGTCCTAAGAAACCTTCTAGAGTTTCTGTGCATGTTCACAAAGAAAAATACAACCTTTATTTTTATCTCTGTAATGCAAAAGGTAGCAGCATTCTAAACATTAAAAAAGAAAATGTCACAAGAGGCCATTAATCCCTTCAAATCTGCACACTCTCTCTGTTTTTATATTCCACTCTTGGGTTTAATTGTCTGTGGAGCAAATAAAACCACATACCTAATGGAAATTATAATACAGATTCGACTGTTACTGGGTTCTGGTTAATCATGTAAAAACTCACTTTTGTTACACCTGTTCTCTTTACAGTGCATGGGATGACATGTTTCTTAGCCACGGCAGGACTAGTGGCCCTTGTCACTGAAAAGGCAGAAGCAGCAGCAGCAGCAGTGTACTGAGCTGCAAATGTCTTACCTTTTCAGGTCCAGTACCACAAGTTTACATGAGAACAAGGTTCTTTGGGCACCAAGGAAAAGGATAAATATCAGAGAAGTTTCTTCCACAGACACCCCCAAACAGCCAGAAAGGAAAAGATAGCCCAGCCAACTCCACCTTGGGGACCCATGGAGACAGTTCCCGTGAGCACACATGGGCAGCATCCTGGGATATGGTGAGGATGTGAAGGCATTGTCTGACGATTGCAGCTTGCCTTAGCACAATCTAATGGCTTATCTCTGAAAGGGTGGTCCTTCAGAGGTCTCAAGGATTATCCCCTGGCCCAGACCCAGCCTGTTGCCTGTCTTCATGTCCTGCAAACTGAGAATGGAATTTACATTTTAAAGTGGCTTTCAAAAGTCAAAAAGAAGATAATAGTATTTCTTGATATGTGAAAATTATATATTATTTAAAATTCAGCATTCACAGTGGCGTTTTAGTGAAGTGTGATCATTATCGTTCAGCTAGTTACTGTCTAGTCTGAAATATTTACTCTCTGGTCCTTCTGTTTGCCATGTCTGAGTGTGTGTGCATGGGGTACAATCGAGGCTGACATTGGGTGCCCTCCTCTATTGCTCTCCACTATATTTTTTGAGGTGGGGTCTCTCATTGAATCTAGTGCTCACTATTAGAGTTGGCCTGGCAAGCAATCTCTGGGATCCCTCTGTCTCCACTCCCCCATGCTCTGATTGTCATGCCTGGCTTTGACATTGGGATCTTAGCTGGGACCTCTATGCTTGTACAGTAAGTGCTTCATTGAGCTATATCACAAGACTTACTCTCTGGTCTTTTAACAGGAAGAAGAAAAACAAACAAACAAAAAACCAACCTCTCTGCTTTAAAGAAGACTTTCAAAATGCCAAAATGGGTTTATCTTCTCGATTTCATGTATCTCAGTGGTGAGAGACCTTCATTCTTTCAGCTGTTTGGGGCCATGGACGAATGCGGAGATCTCTTTCCCCCTCCATCAGAGTCTCACACTAGACTTTCTCTACTGTCATTCAATCACCACCTGCCTCTTTCACTAAGCTACCCCCTGCAGAACCACAGGTGTCCACAAGAGGGCAGCACTACTCTGCTTCTCTGTTGGCCTTCCCAGCTCTGGAGAGCTTCCTGCAAATCCAAATGCTCTGTGGCCTATGTGCAGCCTTCTCTAGTTAGATGGTGGAAAACAGGACCATCTTACTCTACAGAAGCCCACATAAGACAGTTGGTCCCAGATAGCCAGGCTAGCATCTTGACAGTTTATCCTCAAATCTGTTATTTAAGTATCTGTCTGTGCACACACACTCACACACAAACACACACACACACACATATTGGTTGAGTGAGTACCCTTAACTTCTTTACTCACCCTGACTCCCTCCTGCAAGTCCATCTAATCACATTGTACCAATCATTACACTTTCATCTATAAGTCCATTTCTTCTATCATCTGCTTTGGAGAAAGCATCCTGTCTGTACTCTTCTTAGAAGTGTGCTTCTTTGGACCCTTCCTACCTTTGCACTGAACAGTACTTGGCAATGCTTCTTCATCCCGTGATACCCAGTCAATCCCATAATGCTTCGCAATGGTTTCTCCAATGCAGAGATCCCTTCCCCTGCCTGTAGCTGAATCGATGCCTCCCCCATACTTGCAGAGGCCCTGTGACTGGCTCAGATACAGATCAACCGTGAGTACCATGTCAGCATCCCCTCCATGAGTCTAATCTTCACAATTTCAACTTTGTCTCTGTTCCTAGACACATTTGGGTTGTATGGCTCAGCTGTGTCTGATGGTAATAAATGTCTGAGATCATCTCATAGAAAGAAAATTTATTTTGGCCTAGAATTTTGAAGGTTTTATCCCATGGCCAGTTCACCTTGTTGCTTTAGGACCCAGTAAAGGATCGATGGAGGCACACTTCGATAAGACCTATTATAGAGTAGAGATGCTGACCTTCCCAGGAGTGAAAGACCAGGAGGCCTGGAATTCCCTTTCAAAGGCATGCTTCCAACAACTTAGGGACTTCTACCATGCCTCACCTCTTGAAGTTTCTACCACTCCCCAAATCATCAATCTATGTGTGTGAGGGTGTGGGAAGGAGGGGCAGGGTGGGACCAGGAGAGGTGAGCAGTCCTTCACACAGAACCATGGGAAGAAGGGGGATGTTCTTAGTCCCCTGATGCACATGTTACATCAAAGTAATTACTCTTACATTAAACTCTTGTCTGACTAACTGGGGTGGGATCTGGGGCATTCAGATTCTAAATGGAATCTGACAGAGAAATTTCCTCACATCTAAAACTAGTGAGTTAATTGGAATTATTAGCTCACAGATCCTCTTGTGGCCAGTGAGAAATATCAGCTGTGAAAGGTGCTAGAGTTGGGGCTGAGGAGCAGTTCTCAGTTCTGAAGACCTCCCAGTTCATGACTCCAACCCTCTGTCTGGCAGCAGGGCAGCATCCTAGGGTAGCGGAGGACACAGGCTAGTGGGCAGTCTCCCTTTCTCACATGTGTTCTTGTTTCTTCCTCACCTAAATCTGGTATCCAGACAGACAAAAGCACAAAAGTAACCTGTGTCTTGTAGGAGCCTGTTGAGGCCAATTCACAGATCTTTTGGAACTGTGTCTGATGTGGCAAATGGCCCTAGCTACTAGACATTGTATCTTTTCAGGCAACAGCACAACTGTGGAGAAAGAGATCATCCCATCTGAGGACAAGTAGGCATAGAAGTTAACCCTGTAGCAGCTCCTGATTCTAGAAGAGTCGGGGAAGAAGGTAGTGAGAGACAGTTATGTGGAGGACTCACAGGGAGGGCATGCTGCTATATTGGGCCAAGCTGGACACTGAAGACCAGCAGCTCCATTATGTCAAAGCCCTCTCTCAAGGAGCCACTGAGATGAGAAATCCAGCAAGTCACGGCAGTGGGAATGTTCAGCCCCCTCCCTCAGATGCCTTATCCTGTAGCTCTGGAATTCCTTAGGAGAAGTCTTGCTCCTCCTCTCCCAGAATTCCACTGAACAAGGCTCCTTCCACGCTGAGACACTGCTGAATTTGAGTGTGCCCTGGCAGCAAGGAAGACAAAGGCAGGGGGACTATGTTCCTGCCTCAGTGGTTCATCTGTTCACACCCTGCTTTAACTTACAGAGTTAAACAGACTATGCTTTTACCTCCTTTCCCTCTCTCTCCTCTTTCCCCTTCCTCCTTCTTGTCTTCCTCCTCCTCCTCCTCTCTTTCCTTCTCCACCCAGATTTTCTACCCAGTTCATTTTTTCTGCATAAGGTCCCTGCCCTGTGCTCTCCAGCAGTCTCTTTTCTGTTTTAAAACTACCTACCCAACTGAGCCGACCTTTGATTCCTGGAACAGGCAGATTGCTTAATGGAAGTGGTCCTGTTTACTGGAGGTTGGGGTGGAAAAAGAAGAAGAGTCTCTCCAAACTCTCAGACATTAAAGGAAGAAAGCACAGAAACTGTATTGAGCAAATCATCCCAGATCTACTATGCCAACCAACATCAGGTCATGAGACCCTTGAAGCAGAAGAGCCAACTGGTCAACCACTCTCAGCCCTCCACCCATTACCCACCCCCAGCCCTGATTACTTTGGATCAAAGTCTGAAGGAATTTATGTTATCTTAAGACTCAGATTTAATTTCATGAATTCAAAATCCTTGTTTGTAGGGACCAGCAAGTTGGCTCAGGCACTTGATGCCAAATTTGGTAATGAAAGTTTAATGTCTGAGACCCACATGGTGGAAGGAGAAAACCTGCTTCTACAAGTTGTCATCTGACCTCCCATGTCCTCCATGGCACACACACACACACACACACACACACACACACACAGAGAGAGAGAGAGAGAGAGAGAGAGAGAGAGAGAGAGAGAGAGAACAAATATAATTTTTAATTCATTATTTTTAGTTTTTAGAAAGAAATCTTGAGATGATACAAATAGTCTTAAGTATTCCATCTGTCAAAGCATACAGTACAGGTATGTAAAAAGGCTACATTAAGGTGAATGGGCACAGCGAGAGCTAAAGAATGTGACTTTCTCTCCCTACCACATACCCACTCTTGTTAGTATCTGCTAACAAAAGAGGGCTTTGAAATCTAGATATAAGACAAATGACTTATTGTGTAGGGCCAGGTGTCAATAAGTGGCCTCCCTGCAGGCCCCTGCCTCCTCCTCCTCCTCCTCCTCCTTCTTCTCTTTCTCCTCCTTTTCCCTCTCTGCCTTGACATTCTATTTTCAGATCCTGCTCTACTTTCAACTGTAAATAGATCCAACACTAAATCAGTTACATTTGACAAAGATGACAAACCTTCTTCCTGGTCCTGGACTATTTTAAAGGTATGATCTTCCAAACTTAGAAATGACTTATTGGCATCTGTAATATTTACCATTACAAATCTGAACTTGAAATTCTTACATCTATAATTTTGCAAATCTTGTCCCCCATTCAGTCTAAAATCGGAGTATCTTCCTTCTTTCAATTTGTTGTTGAATATGGTCTCACCATGAGACATTCGCATTTGCTTCCCCACAGATTCCCTTTTTCCCCACATCTTCATGTATCTACTTAGCCATTGTCTTGCCATCTGCCCTGCCCCGGCCTTCTCCCAGATCAACTCACACTTGCAACCATCTTCATTTTGTCCCTTGCCCAGTAAGAACTTTATTGCTTGGTTGTTTAAGAGCTGGTTCTGTACTCTGTTCCTGTTCCTCCAAGATTAAACACATTGCAGCATCCCTGTCTCTGTTTCTTGGCTTTTCTGCCCAGCTCTTTCTGCATATGGCCCCTACCTTGTGTGACTCTATACAAGTTAAAAGACAAGGTCTATGAGGTCAAGGATCACTTCACTTGCTGTTTCCATGATGCCCACAGTAGCCTATCAGCAAACATAAACTTAGTGAATGAATAAATGGATCAAAGAATAAAGAAATGAAGAATTCTATAAATTGGGGAATGCATTACTGAGCTCTGCATGGAGCATCCTGTCACACACACAAGATGCAGAAAGTGGACAACACCCAAATGAACTCCCACATAGCATCACCTTTTCTTCTAAGGAAACTTCATGGTAATAATTGAATTGTAATCGTTAACATTACTCTTCTCATTTACTGGCTTTCTCGATTATTATTTTATTGCTGTGAAGAGGCTTTATAACCAAGGTAACTCTTGTAAGAGAAAGCATTTAATTGTGAGCTAGTTTACAGTTTCAGAGGTTTATTCCATTATCACCATGGTAGTTATGCAAGAACATACCCTGTTGGAGAAGTAGTTGACAGCTACATCCTGAGAAAGGGGGCGCTGGTGTGGATTTTTGGAACCTCAAAAACAATAACACACTTCTTCCAACAAGGCTGAGTCTTAATCCTTCTCCCTGGTGACTAAGCATTAAATATATGAGCCTATGTGGAGTCATTCTTATTCACAGCACCATCTTGGCATAAACAAAGATGGGCAGCATCCATAGCAAATACGCAGTTCCTCACTGTGACATTAGCATCCATCATTAAGTTGACTAAATCTATACTCATCTCAGAGATGGGTCTTCAAGCATCACTGAGAGAGATTTTCTTGATGACATTAATGGAGGTGGAACAATTCACCAACTGTGAGTGGTACCATTCTCTAGGCACAGAATATCAAACTGAGCACTAGCATCCATACACTCAATTCTGCTTCCCAATTGAGGACTCCTGTTGCAGTGACTCCCTCTCTCTGATGGACCACACCCTTGAACTGTGAGCTGAAATAAACTCTTTAGATTTCAAGCTGTTTTTCTTACAGTTTTTTGTTTTATTTTATATCACAGTAATGGAAAAACAAAACTAAAGTCATGCTACTAACACAGACTAATTGAAAATAAGGCTAAAATGAATTAATAGAAATCCCAGACTTTTAATTTTTCTAAATGGGATATATTTTCATTACTTTCTTCTCATTGTGTACTTATTTGTTAATATTTATAATTTTTCATTTTTAATTCTTAAAGTGAGCATGCAAAGCATTAGAGATAATTATGACAATTTGAGAATTTTGAACAAACTGTATTCTAGAAAAAGCCTTATTATTTATTTTAAATTCAAGGATAACTCTCTCTAGTCATCACAAGACTCTTAAAAAAAATCACAGTTTGATCAAACTCAAGAGCCAAGAAAAGATACAAGCCTAGAAGTACTCAAAACAATATGTTCCCTTTACTGACTGTCAGTGTGTGTGTGGGGGGGAAATCACACTCACACATAATGATCTCAGTAAACAACAATAACAACAACTAATATCTCCCAAGACCTGCTAGAAGATATAGAAGATGAGCCTTTCTTCTTTCTATGTATTGCTTGTAAAACATGCATAGCAAACAATAACAAGACATGGAGGCACTGAGAACACAATAATAAAGGGGCTAGGACAGAGGCAGAGAACTGTGACCACAGAAGTGACAACTTGGACAGAAATACATTGTCAGCCAAAGAAAATGATGACAGAGAACAGTGGTGGCCAACAGGAAAGAGAAGTCAGATGTGCCGGCCACGGGAGCTCAGTGCCAGGGGATCTTCATTGTGGGGACCCCTCAGCAGCTCTGACAGTGCCGCCATCTGTACCTGGTGGTACATCTTAAGTCAGCCCGACCCCATAACACCTGCTGATGGATAAGCTGGGGGATATTTCATTTGTTTGAATTGTCTTTCACTACATTGAAATAGCACTTTTCTAATGCTTCTGGTCTAGATGTACAGATAACTCAGTTATTACAGCAGCTGTTCTACATTTCTAAGTTATCACTGGCACATTTATTTTATGCAGAGCATGCCTTACAAATGACTTGGATGTTTTTCCCCCTTCGCTGTTGAAGCAATTTTTCACCACTTTTTTCTCCCTGTTTGCCTGCATCCCACACTCCTTTTTGTCAATGAGGAATGGATTTTGAGTATGATCACTACTTCTGAATGCAGCATGAACCTATGTGAGTGTGTTTTTCTATTCGGAACAGTCTTTCCTCTTTGCAGTGGCTGAAACATCTGCAAACAGGAAACACACATCAAATGAGGTTCTCGATCCCTGGGCAGATTGAGAGCATGCCTAGGTTGGTAATCTGGACATTTTAGGGCACGCATGGACCTTTGCTACAAACCATAAGAGCCTCCAGCTCTCAGCTCAGGACTGAGTTCAACAAGAGAACCCTTCTAGGTTACTCTGATTCTTTCAAGTCATTCACAGGAGGACTCGCACAGACTGTGACTGCTGAAAATGTTTAAACAACACCACCCCTCAAAAATCCCTCAGCTCTGATACTTGGGTCTGGTCTGTGGTATGCTGAACATTCTTGACTGGTACTGACTTCTTTCCTGTAGGTTTCATAGAATAACGTGTAACTCAGCCCTTCATAATTACTTCCATTCACAAATGGGTCTCTGTTGTTCCTTAAATGGGCAGTATAGCCCCAGAACACCCACATAAGCTAAGCCTGTCACTCACACATGCCACAACTCTCAACAGAACTTCAATGGCACACTCCTCCAAGCCTAAAGCTCTATTTCATCATAGAGTCCATATTTCCGTGGTGAAAGCATATCTTTAGATCCTGCCTGAACCCAACTAGGCCTGGCTGCTTCACAGGGTGCTAGAGGAAGTCACATTTCACATCTATCCAGATGATAGGCTGCAAAATGTGTCCAGAGTGGATGGAGCTCCAGTCATGCATGTACACACACACACACACACACACACACACACACACACACACACAACTGCTGTTTTCCAGAGCTTTATGGAACAAGATGCCATTGCCCCTTCTTGTGGCAAAGGGAGCCTATCAGAGATAGAATCCATCTGGCTTCCAGAAGTGAATGCCACTATAAATCCAAATTATTCTGATCTCCAAATAAAGTCTTGAGTTTAATTTCACACACAGATAAAGTTTATACCATTTTACCTACATCCAACATTTTAAGTATGATGCAGGGTCACATCAAGTTAATGATCAGATTTTCACTAGTATGCTAGGGTGAACTATATATTTTTTTTCTCCTCCATTTACTTTTCCCTGAACACAAAATTTTCTCACAAATAAATGCTTGTCAGAAAGAAATTATCAAGGGAAATTATTGCCTAGGTTTCAGGCTTGAAAGGAACAAAATTTTTTGTATCTTTTTAAATTTAAATATTTTAATAATTAATTCCAAGTTTATCTCATTTAAATTACAGTATCTATACTTAACAAAGAAGTGCCTCCCTTCCAGGCCTTTTTCTCTGTGTTTGTACTCAGGTATGTCTATCAGAGAGAAATGGGGTGAGACCAAGCTTCCCCTTCTTTGCCTTGACTGTTGCTTGTCTGTCAAAGGCAGAGTGGAAACCCACAGAAAGACCTGGGTTGTTCTTGCCAAGTGCCTTTGAAAACTATTTATTTTTATTTTTATTTTTATTTTTATAAATTCCAGCTTTCCATACCCCCGAGGGGGGCACAAAGGTCAGCCACAGTAGTTCTGGTTTCACAGGTGTGAAACTCCAGCTGCTGGGAGTTAAAGCCCAATGGATTTCGCAGTTATAAGAACTGACAGTTTCATGGTCTGTCCTTTAAGATCGAGCCCCCGGGCTGTAATCATCTGATAGACTTCCCAAACTGCCTGAAGAGCCTTCTGAGCGACTTCCGTCAGCCCCACGGGAGAGGAACTGAAAACACACTTCACAATTCTCAGAGTTAATCACCTTCCAAAAAGGAGTTTGTTGACCCCACAACACACACACACCTCCACCGAGTGCACCGCAAGCTCCTCTCACATCTTTGTAATTCTTACCTGAAGAAAGGACTTCAGTCACTTTAGGTACAAGATCCCCCACACACTCCTCCAAAACCATGTTGACCTTCCAATTATCACCCTTCTCCCACACTCAGCTTTCTCAGCTATTTAATAATTCAGGTACTATCCAGCACAGCTTGTAGACCTAAAAGACACTGGCTAATGGGGTGTAAGGTTGTTGGATGAACCCCCCTTAGTAGCTGGGATTTGAGGGCAGTGTAACTGAGGTGTCAAGTACAGCCAGTCATAACTAAAGTGCAGCCACTTACACAGCACTGAGTGAGGCCCTTCATCAACCTGGTCGTGAGGCCCTGAAATCTTCAGCGCTCTTAATACTAATAATTTATATTACATATAAGCACTTAGTTAATGAATATTAAATGTGGTAATATTTAATTACTGCATCTGTGACTGACATCCAACTAGGTAAAGAGTAGGATGGTTTCTTTTACGGGGGAAGAAGCTAAGACATGGATGGCTAGGTGGGGCTATTAGTCTTTTGCAGGCTAGCCCCTCCCACCTGCACGCGGTAGGCAGAGTCGCCCCACAGCCCCCTCCCCCCCACACCCCCAATTTCTGGGACAGAGTCTTCAACCACACCCCAGGCCCTGGGGCTGGACCCTGGCGCTCCTGACGCTGCAGCCGCAGAGGAGCACGTTCCATGATATTCCCGGGACTGCCCAGGTACTTTTTGTGCCAAACCACAGGGAGAGAAAGAGGCCCAGCATCGAGGCCGCTGAGAACTGTTCCTTGTTGCTTTTTCTGAATTACAAAGAATCCGAGGAATAAAGCAGGAACCAAAGCAAAGTTTAGGGGAGAATCTGGCGAGTCACCTTGGCAGACCTCTGGGCGGCCGCCAAAGCTCTCTTTTGGAAAGGGTAACACTGCCGAGTGTGTGATGAGTGCCTGGTGAGGATTCATTGTGGATGATGGATGACTAGCTTGGAATCCGTCCACACCACAAATTTGTTCCTCCGTACACCCAGGCAACCAGGAAGCCAAAAGAGATGGGAGCGAGAGGGGTGCTTCAACTTGAGCTGCACTGGACTGCTGGCACCAGCACCTCGTTCGCTCTCAGCCAGTCCCCACCCCGTTGGCTCTGATTCCCATCCTTTTGGCTGCACTGGTCCCCCAGAAGCAGAGCTCCGTTGAGGTACTGTTTCCCTGATGTGAACATTCTCAATCTCGGCCAAACGCGGTCTCTCCAGGCAGGGATTACTTCTTGCAAAGCGTTTTGGCTGGAGCTAGTGAGGGCAGTCTCCCTGCCTTCCTGCCTTCAGCATCTTCCCCTCTGCCTCGCCCCTGACCCAACCATCTACAGCACAGCTGCCAGAATCGCTTTTCCGTTCCACGGTTTTGATCATGTAACATTCCCCCCTCCCCACCCACCCCCTGCCTTGGAAGACCAAAGTGAGTCCCAATGGCCTCGTATGTCAAATCTCAGTTTCTAACCACGAGCATTAAAGTTCCTCCCGTGACCCCCCATCTTGCCTGTGGATCAGTGGTCTTCTCCCAACACAAAAGATCTGCAGAGGTGATGTGGAATTTTACAGAGCTCCCACCCCCTTAGTCATTCCACAAGTGTTTATTGAGCATCTACAACGTGCCAGGCGTTGAGCTATGGGCTGCAAATACAATTGCAGGCAGAACCATCCTGCCCTTACTGACTTCATGCTCAAGTGAGGAAGACAGTTACATGGGAATGGAATTTCCTCGCTCCTACTGTAGCCAGTTAAATAATCCGAGCTCACATTTAAACCTGAACACACCCTTGTAGCATCAACTAAAAAACAGATAGCCCAGATGAAAGACTAAACAGAACATTGCCACAACAGTTTTCCTGGAGCAACTGGGTAACAGAAATGTTACTTCCTCATTTCTATTTTAAAGTTGTTGCCAAAATTTCTGACCAGGTATAGATTTTAGTGACAAAAAGTTAATACATACAATACTTTTTTTTATTGGTTAGCAAAAAGCAATGTCATTTCTTTTAAGAAAAATTTAAAACTACAAAATGCATTAATAAAAAATGTACAAGTCCAATATTACTTTACTACAATGCCAACATTTTTTATTAGCATTCAACTACTATATCTTGAATTATATTATTGTATATGTTATATATAGTATATTACATATATTATATATACTACTGTATGATAGTATATTATACTGTATTTGGGTTATAAAGTTATGTAATACTTTACATTCTTATGGATTATTGTGAATAATTCCATGACACTAAAGTGTCCTACAGCATTATCTTTCACACCCATGATATTTTACAGAAATGAATCACCACCAGTTTTGCCCATGTTTGTTCATAAAATGTCATGCACGGCCCTGAAGGGGCAGACAACTATGAGAGTTTGGAAGGGACTGTGGCATCAACTGGATTTAAATTCTGCCTCTACTACAACTTGTTAGTCACAACTTCAGGAAAATTCACTACGTTTTTCTAGGTCTTATGGGAAGGGGCATATTCATGTAAGCCTGATAGAGCTATTATGAGAATAAAATAAAGCAGCATAAATTGTTTTTGTCATGCCTCATTCACAGGCCTCTTTCCACAGTGAATATTTCCCTTGATTATTTTCTGAGCATACATATTTTTGGGGTAAAGAAGTTCACCATTTTGAGAGGTGTTCTTGTTGTTAGGTATGCTGCCAAGTCATACTGCTAAAAAATATGAATATTCCATTCAAAAGGAGGCATTCAGTCAAAGACTTCACAGCCAAGTTCATTTTAGGTCCCCTGTGGCCCAGGCTGCAACAGGCTTATTTAGGAAAATAGAGTGAGAATTCTGATAGTTAGAATTTGCCGTTTCCTTCTGGGTATAATACCCACCACTTCACTCAGCCCTCCAGCTGTTGCCAGCTCCAGGGCTTCCTCTCCTAAGAGCCCTCTCCTGTCACCCTCCCATGGAGGCTCCCCAGGTAGGTGCTCTGAAGTTCAAGTGCTAAGACTGAGTAACAAAAATGAATGTGATGTGTGTGTGATAGATGTGGGTGTATGTATGGGTGGTAGATGTATTGCATTCACCCACAATGCATGTGTAAAGACAGGGGGGTGTCATCTATTACTGACATTACTCTCCATCTCACTTTTGAGACAAAACCTGAAGCTGTTCCTATATCCTCCTGCCTTTGCCTCTGCCAGAAATGGGGTTACAGACAAGTACCCATTCGACTTACATGAGTCTTGTGGACCCAGACCCAGGTCTACATGCTTACACAGCAAACACATTACCACTCAGCCTTGATTCATTTTTAGTTCACTCACTGGAAAAAGATTAAATTACAGGAATCCAGGGAAAAATCTAAAGCATGAAGCACAGAGCATACTTATAGATGCCACTTACCAGGAAGAGCATCCAGACCTCAGAAGGCTCGCCCTTCCAGAAGGTCCTGCATCAAGCATGCACACCACCCCCCTGCACCCCGTGTCTCCGTGTATCTCCTGTCTTATCAGGTCTCCTCCCCAAAGCTGAATGCTTTATTGTACTATCTAAGCCCTGTGTTATCCACCACACTATCTCAACTTGAAAAATCTTGCCCTTGACTCTTGCTTTTGTGCAGTCTGCTGCCCTCCTATCAGTCCCGATCATTTCTGTGTTTGGACCCCACACTCCCACCCCACACTTCCGTGAACTGGGGGAGTCTGTGCCCACCCCAGCATTCCTTCACATCCTGGACATGAAAGCGATTGTGAAACCTGCAGATCCTCCCCGATTTATTTCTCTTTACCTTCCAGCCCTTTCACTTTGATGTCAGTAGAGTATTTGCAAGAAAAGAATCTAACCTGACCTACTACCCCAGAAGGCCAAGAAAAACAATAACCAGGGTGATGTAGCTCAGTGTGCAGATGCCTATGTGGGTGAGCTAGGTTTGCTTTCTGAACTCCTGCACCTCCATGGCGTTGCCCAGCAGGTCCTTCTTCTAGAAACTGTTCAGTGCTCCCACTTACTGAATTAGTCAGGGTCTCGTGACCTTTTCCTAAGAGGCAGGAGATCTTTCCCTCCCATCCCTTTCTTCTCTCTTAGAAGAGTTCAGTAAGAGCCCTAAACTCCTCCCAACTCAGTGAATCCAAAACCATATAAAAGGCTTGGTGGTGGAGTGGGCAGAAGCAAGTGTGATCTTCCCAGGCCAGCTAGCTAGCCAGTGATGATCTTTGCCTCAGAGAGAGACTCAGCTCCATCCAGCTCATCCCACAGATCCTGAGAGGACAGCATCCCCAGCATCTCCTCTTAGAACTTGTACCTTTGTGCAAGGGAATGGGGGTGAGAGTGATGAACGGTAAGCTGTGAAAATGGCTGAGATGTGTTACATCAGAATGTCAGTCCTGTAGCTCATCTCTTCCTTCTCTTCTTGTGAACCAGGAACTAATACCTCTTGCCTGCTCCTTGCTGCACATGCCTTGCTCTTTTCTGCCTCAGCGAGGAAGGGAGGTAGAATAGAGGTCCAGAAAGCGCATAAGTGTGCTATTATGTTTATACGGCACACTGGACTCAGCACTCCAAATGTGTTAACCTACAGATGGTCTGGTGGGCTTATGACCTGTTCCACCTGAAGACATGCTTAACACACACACACACACACACACACACACACACACACACACTCTCAATGGCTCTGTCACATCCTACATGCTCTATCACTACTGACCTCATTTCATTCATGCCTTTAGTTAGTGGCCTCCTTCTCAGAAATGTCTATCTAAAATAGAAGCCTACTCACAGCCCAAGGCATCCTCTGCTCCCCCATCTTGCATCATTCATTCCATCTAGAGTAGAATTCTTTTTCTATAGAGTGCTTTGATTTTTTTTCTTTCTTCCTCAGAAAGTCTTTGAAAGCAGGAGCAGGTTGATATAGTATGTGTGTAATTAGTCACTAGAAGTACTCCAGGGCATGTTTTTCTAATTACATAAAGTGTGTGTGTGTGTGTGTGTGTGTGTGTCCACAGTATACAGTGGAGGTCAAAGGGTAGCTCATGGGTTTCACGTCTCTTCTTCTACCATGTGGTCTCAGGAATTAACTCATGTCTTCAGGCTTAGAAGCAGATGCCTTAAGCTGCTAAGCCCTTTCCCCAAGTGGATGCATTTTGATTCCTTCCGAAGCATTTGGTGTAAGCTGGAGAGGTCCACTGTCAAAGCATTCTCCCTCTTCCCACTCGGCTCTTTGACTTCATTATAGTGGAGAAGAGTTTCCATGGACTCCCTGTCTAATTACTTCTGCAGGTTGAGATCCGCCCCCCCAAGAGCCAGCGTTCCCCAGTGAAGATAATGAAGATGCTTTAGGCAGTTGGTTGACAAACTCTCTGCAAATGACACCACAGAGACCCAGGAGGTAAACGTACACCCCTAAGTCACAAGAATGTATCGAAGAGCAATATATCTGCTATAAGTCATACCTCAGATTCCACGGTTTACAAAGGAACTTCTATTGCTGACAAGCATAAGCCACTTAGAAATATGGCAGGTGTCATGAGTCCTGACCAAGGAGTGATTCTCGGACTGGAAGGGTTAACATGGAATCTCACTGTGTCTGCTCAGACATTTTTAACCCATTGAACAATTTTCTTTTTCAGTACTTGCTTAGAAAGGTAAATAACTCAGAGGGGAGAATAGCCCATACAATAGAAAAGTGTTTCTTGGTAGTTGTATAACTCGGGAAATGAAGCCTGGCCGATGGCTTTGCTGTGTTGATGTCCTTTGCCACCACCTGTTTGATCAGTCTTCACATACACTGTGATTTCTGGACCTCTTTCTCCCCTAAGCATGTATCTTGGAGTTATGAATGTCTAGTAAAATGTGCATGGAATAATGGGTGTCTTCATGAAGGGCACATTTTAGAGCTGGTATGGATTTCCTGTCACTGGAAACCTGGACCTGGTGTTGATATGGTGGTAGAGAGTGTAGTTTGAACCTCAAAATGTCCTATCCAAAGATCCCTACCCGCCTCCTTTCTAATCCATCCTTGAAGATGTACTGTGGGACTTCCATTATGCACTGAGATTGTGGAGCTAGTGTGTTACAGCAGCAAACCTAGCCTTTCTGACCCAGGCACTTTCCCCATTCATTCAAACACTCTTGTGATGCCACTGCAGTCTTGGGAGCTTAATTTTATAGACAAAAACAAACAAACAAACAAAAAACCTGGCTTCACAACTCAAATGCAAAGCAGATTCCAAAGCTCATGTGCCTAATTCCAAATCAGATTCTCTTACCTACTCTACTGTGTTATCTTCCACTCTGGAAGAGATTCAACTCTTCTGTTTCCTACTCCATCAAAATCCACAGCCGTCAATCTGAAATGGTGGCTTGGAGTTCAATCTGCTGTGGTCTACAGAATTGTAGGCACAATAGTTTCAAGGAAGATAGATGCAAGGAGATAAAGGCTTGACTTTTTTCCCTGAAGGGCAGGTTAAAGAACAGGTCTGCTGTGAGGCTGTGAAGCTGCAGAAGAATTGGGTGTGTATGACTGTGAGGTCAGGAGGCTGGGCAGCACAGCCTTTTCCAGGCAAGCTTAGTGTCATCAAAGTAATGTGAGATTGAACAGGCCCTAATAAAATCTGGCTTCCAGTCTGGCTGGACCAGCCTTGATGAGTCACCTTTCCAGGCCTATCTCTTGAATATGGAAGCAGCATTGGGGGTGTTAAATGCTGCCTTCTCATTAGCTTTATTTTGGGAGCTTTAAAGAGACCATGACCAGCCCACCTGCAAGAAGTTCTGATTCAGTAGGCCCAGGGTAGGTATTCAGCCTTTGAAAAGAACTGATATGGAGGCAGATTCATATGCCATGTGCTACAATACTGCAGGATACCCTCTCTAGCTTCCATGTTTCAAGCACTCTGCCATGATGATCTGATCCTTCCTGGAGTCCAGGAGAAATATGTCTAAATTCCCTGCCAGGACTGTGTGGCTCTGAAACAATAGATTCTGGGAGGCACCCTCTTCCTCCTCTCCAGTGATGCTATGAGAGTCAGACCTCCTTCCCTAAGTGTGAGGTGCTAGAGGAACTGTGCAGAAGGCCTCCCTACACATCACAGCAGACAGAACTTCCCAGCTGGGGAGCTCATCACCCAGAGAGTCCTCATACTCCTGTCTTAGACAGTTCTTACTCTTCACGATACCCACCAGATGACATTCTCCTGATTTGCACATACCTATCCAGACCACCTTCAAGGCTTCTTCTTACCTTTCTCTATATTTATACCTGTACTCCACAACCTCCCAGTGCTTTGGATCCATTCCCCCAGCATCAACAGCATCATCCACAGACTTTATGAGAAGAGAAACTGCAGCCATACCCAGGAACCAGGAGAAAGACCTCCATCTTTCCCAGATGCCTCCTGCCAGAACTCAAGGTAGCTTCTCAGCTGGTGTGCTGTGGGCAGGCTGCTGGGTCCTTGCCCAGCCCTTGCACCAGACTCCACCACAGAGGATGTGTGACTCTTTCAGCTGTTGTGTACATTCCAGTTTCTAGGAGTCTAATGAAACATTCAGCAAATTAGCCACCTGATTAAAGCAATTAGAAAGCCCACTTTGTTATGAGCACAGGGTAGCTTAACCAGGGAATGAAAATCCTCACCTGGTTACCACAAGATTATGAGCCACACAGGAACATTCAGGGAGGCAGTGAGCAGGTTACCTTTCTCTGCAAGGCCTGAGGCTACTTAGTACGTTCTCTGCCTGCCACTGCCCCTCTCACAGCATGGCCCTCGCTGCAGCCTCCAGTCTGTCACTGGATGCTCAATGCCAGATGTTAGGGTTCAAAGTGAGATGCTCGCCATAGGCTCCTGTATTTGAACACTTGGTCCTTGGCTGGTGGCACTGTTGTATTATGTTTCCAGCTCAGACTTTCTGGCCTAGCCCTGAGGTTTGGACCCACAGTCTAGCCGTCCTGCAGTCCCAAAGAATCACAAAATGCTTATACTAATTACACTCTGCTTGCTGATTTACCTGAGGCCCAGGCATATAGTTTACTAACTCTCAATTCTTAAACTAACCCATAATTCTTATCTTGTTCAGCCATTCGACTCAGTACCTTTTCTCAGCAGCATTTCAAATTCCTTCCTCTGAATTTCCTGGCATCTCTGCTCTGTTTTTCCTGCTCCAAGAGTTCTCTTAGTCTAGTAGCTCTGCCCACACTTCCTGTATGCCTTCGGTCAATCAGTATTTTTATTGAACCAGTAGGTGAGACAACTATTTACAATGTAACAACATAATGCCACTATGTAGTACCATTTAAGAAGGCCACAGAAGGAAGCTGCAGGAGTTGGTACCACTCATGGAAAGTGAGCGTCTTGGGGTTAGGGAACTTGGCATTTTATTGCTGAGCCCCACTTTCTGTTCACATTCTGCTTCCTGAGTGTGGATGCAATGTGACCAGCCTGCCTCCGGTCTCTTTGTCATGATGAGCTGTATCCATTAGGAACTGTAAGCAGGATAAGCCCTTTCTTACTCAAGTTTCTTTTCTCAGGGTATTATATCATAGCCATTGGAAAGTAACTAAGATATCAAGGATACTCTGTCTTGTGTGGGGCCATACATCCACACAGCCTTCCATGATCACCTTTCACAGGAACCGTAGCCTTTTCCTTCATCCTTTTACTCCTTACTATGTCTCTTTATGTCTTCTTGTATTTATTTTATAATATGCTTAAAATATTAACATCTGATTTATATTGAGGCAGACCCCAATTCTTACTCATTAACATGTTGCATTTAAAGTCATACAATAGGTATGTATCTCTGCTCCAGATACTCAAGAACTCAGAATGGAGTATATATATTTTCCAAGTTTCTATGTGATAATGAATTCATTCAATTAGTCAGCATATATCTATTAGCTACTTACTGTGTTCCAGACACAAAGAATAAATGGTAAACAAAGCAGAAGCCCTGAGAATTTGATATCTCAAAAACAGTCATCCTCCTCATGGGTAAGGCAGAAAATTAAAAAAAGATTGCCTGTGGACCCTTCAGTCAACAATGGAGTCCCATATGACTATAATGGAGTAGAAAGATCTCTCCTGCTCACATCATGTCCAGATAAAGTTGAAGCACAATGTATTTCTGACACATTTGTGGAGGTGCTGGTATGAACAAGCTCAATGCATGGCCAATTGTACAAAGACACTGCATATATAGCTCCATGACCATGCACTGTTTGTATATTCACTACACTATAGTTATTTACTAATGCTTTAGAGTGGGCTCCTTGTACTTACAGAAAAGTTTACTGCCTAGAAGCATCTGTGTTACACTGACAGCCTTGTGTGTTGGATGTTTACTGTGTGTCTAGGTGGCATCATTTTCTCTTGTGCTTAAGTTAACCTACTGTTATTTTGTCCATCATGATCCTGAGAGCAACAAAGCTAAATCATGTTTCTAACAGCAACAGGATACACACTCTATAGTCAGTATGCACAGGGGACTGTGCCATCAGGTCTGTGTAGCCCTTGTCTGTAATTGTTCACAGAACAACACAGTCACTGAGTTGTACTAAAAGTGCATTCCTCGGGACATACCCTTTAACTGTGTGTAAGTGTAGGATGATCAGAAGTAATAGGTGTTTGAAAACAGTTTCAGAAATAATAAATGAATAATACTGTTCCGCTTATCTTTGGCAACTTGACATAAAGTCAGCTGGGTGGAGGATGAAGAGTCTTCTATGAGTAATTGCCTCTATCAGGTTAGTCTCTGCACATGACTATAAATTGTCTTGAATAAAGTGATCTTAGGAAGGCCCCAGCCACTGTAGGTGACACTTTACCTCAGCAGGTGGTTCTGAACTGTATAAGAATGCTGATGAAGCATGACCTGTCAGTGAGCCAAAGAATAAGTGAGCTTTTCGTGGTTTCTCCTTCAATCCCCTGCTTGAGTCCCTCCCCCATCTCCCTCGCTGATGGACCATGACCTGGGATTGTTAAGGCAATAAACCGGTTTCTCTCCAAATTGCTTTTGGTCAAGTGCTTTTTCACAGCCACAAAGATCAAATTAGGACACAGAGTCACTTTAAGAAGACAAAGAGAAGAGGCTAGAGAACTAGTTCATCAGCTAAGAGCACCTACTCTTGCAGAGGACCTGGGTTCAGTTTCCGGCACCCACATGGCTGTTTACAACCATTCATAACTCCAGTTCCAAGGAATCCAATGCTCACTTCTGACCTCTGAGGGCACCAGGTACACAGGCAAGGTACTCAGACACATAAACTAAGTAAATAAATCTTGTTTTAAAAATTTAAAAGGTAAACACTAAAACACCAGACTGAATTCCACTGACCTCACAAAGATAACCATCACTAATAATGTATGTCCTTCATATATTTTCCTATGTGCTTATAGATACATGTAAATACCCCTGCAGTTACATTTTGCAGAAATAAAGTCATAATTCATATGTCCGTTGACCTGTGACTCAGCGTAGATTCTCAGTAATATTTGTTTTGTGTATGCAGTAATACTTGGTAACTGTTGAGTTTCTAGGCCTTCCTACAAAGCTCACCTCATGCTGAGCCCCAGTATAGGGTTGAGGATGGGGACATGCTCTCTGGCTCCCTCTGAATGCTGGGATGCTTTGGTCCAATCTGGGATGGAAGGGGGGGGCCCTGTTGCCAGCTCTGTACCACTGTCCCACCTTCCCCAGGACACTACGCGTCCAATGTGTAGATGACAATTTTTACCCCACACCTCCACTCTTGCATTCTATCACCTTATTTTTAGTGTCTAGAACTAACCTTCTCAGTGCCTAGAACATGTAGCCAAAATGTGTTCGAGATCTGATACAGTTCCAGGCTTTATTCCTTATCCTTTATTTGAAAGGTAATTTTAGCCTTCCAAGGGACATAAGAGTAGACTCACATGCCAGACAGAAAGCCATGTCCCAGCCAGGTCCACCACCAGACCACTTCCAAGGGTAGAGTAAAAACCAGGAGTCTAGGTCCCACCCACCATCTGGACGCACTGGGAAGACAGAGATGCCAGATGCTGTGCTGTCCGAGGCTGTCTGTGGTGGATGCACTCAGATGAGTGGAGACTCCCCGCTTCTCCCAGTCCAGCCACTTTCCATGCTGTGGGAAATACTATTTCCACCTTTGCCTTCTATTCTTGCTTCTGCCATATAGCAGCAGCCTCTCTGTCTGCAGAATCCCATACTCTCCATGTGTGCAAACACAAAAACTCTGCATATGGTCCATGTTATCTCACTCATTGTAAGACCAAAGACAAAAGCCCCTACGAACCACTGAGTAGACAGGGACACCCAAAAAGCTTGCTATCTGTCTCCAGGAAACCTGAGTCTCAGGCCTAGGCAATATCTAACTATTTGGCAACTCTTAAATCTGTTTGAGGAAATTGGAATATGACACATCCCTTTTGCAAAAAAAATTTAAAAAACATTTTTTTTGCAGACAAAATTAACTTCCTACTTATGTCACCTGACTTCCTCCTAAACCACACTGTCTCCTCCTATCAACCACGTGCTGCCAAATAACAGAACAGACCTACTCATCATTATTATAAGGAGTTTGACATTTCTTCCAACTCCTTCCTCACATAGAATTATTTATTCTAGACATTAGACAATTCAGTTTTGGAAAGAGACTGTATATTTTGTTTTTTGTTTTTGGTTTGCACATTTCCAGCCGTTTTCTTTCTTTCTTTTTTCCCATATGCACAGCCACACTCTGCCATGCAACTAATGGGCTCCTGAGTCAGTGTAGCTGTTTCTAATTACTGAACTTCTAGCAGCTGCTCCAGACGGCTGCTTAGCGTTGTCTTCCCACCACCAAAACCTGAGACACAGAGTTCTTGGTTACAAAACGCTAAAAGTTAAGGGTTGAGAGACAGCTTCCATTATAACCTCCTGTTTTCACTCACTTATAATTGTCCTTTTGCTCCAAATCATTCCATGCTCTGTTTCCACCCCAGGGATGAAATTGCTTGGAAAGTTTGAACAAAAGTAGTCGAGCCAGTTTGAAATCAAACAGTTTGGGGGACATACCCTTCTTCAGCTGAAACATAAATAGCATGCATCTCTGTTTGTGGACACCCCAAAATAGACACCTCCTTATTGTGTCTCCACCCTCCATGTGGGTGGTCAGCTTCATCCAGGCAAGGAAGTATTAGCACTGAGAGTGGAAATAGTGGGTTCAAGAACGAAGCCAGAGGCAATGGTAGCACTGGTGGTCCTGGGATGTCAGAGGAGGCAGGGGGACTCACACTGAACTGTGTATGAAATAAGTTTCTTTCCTTCACCAACCATCATATCTGTGGCAGTGTGTTGTGGTTAAAAGTATGTGAAGTAACAGCAGATATTTCCGAGTTTGACTGTGAGGTTTGCTCATAACTAGCCAGGAACTTTGAGGTATTCACCATTGAAATGAGATTAATGGCAGTCTCTGCCTCCCAGAAGGGCTTTGGGGTGCACACAGAATGCTAGTCTCAGTGCAGGTAAGAGGTCAGCAGCATTGTCAACTGCGTTGAGCACCTTGAGTCGTATCTTCCAGATCATTTTGGTCTGTACTGGTTACCATACTTCTGCTTCCCTTTCAGGAAACCCGTCCCCACACCTACCCTCAGCCATCGGATTAAGTGTTCCATCCCCAAAGGTGTAGCTGGCATCTAATTCCAAGCAACCTGAGCTGTGCTCACTGTCAGCAGGTTTCTGCCAGGACTCAGACACCTCTGCTCTCTTCCAGAGAGGGTGAATAGCCCCATGATGTCAGCTCAGATCTCTTGGTAGTTGGCAGGACCACCTTCAAAGAGACAAAGCAGACCCAAGAGGAGGCAAAACTCTGGAGGCGCTTGCTCTAGAGTGGGCTCTGGCTTTGAACTTGTTGGTTTATGAGGCAGTGTGTTCTCTTTTGGCTTGAGCTCTTAGGAGTGAATCTTTGCCATCCCACACAGCTCCTTTCCCAATACCAGCTCAAAGCCAAAAGTATTCTACCCTGAAGCAGAAAATCAGGGCATGCTGGGAAAGCACAGATTCCCTGCCTCTACCTGCTGCAGTTCCAAGTCCTCTGTTCTCTGGGTCTCTAGGACACTGGCTGTTAGCTCAGTAGGGTGTAAACAATAGCTACTGAAAACCCAGCATGTTAGCAATCTTTGGCTTAAGGGAGAGAGAGCACAGGTTGGTCTTTAGGTTTTAGGAGTGAGGGTGCTGTGTTAAGCGGAACTATAGAGGCTGGTTATAAATTTTGGCTGTACTGCATGTTCTATGACCATAGAAAAGTGTCTCAATCTCTCTGAACCTTGTTCCTGTCAACTATGACATGTAGCTAGTGAGAAAAGCTAATAAAAATAATTGTTACTTTTACTACTCTGACATTCCCATGTGAGTACTAAGTTGACAGACTCTGATCACCTACAGGAAGGAGAAGCGCTTGGAGAAGCCCGCTGGCATTTCTGTCCAGTCTTCCACCTTGTAGAAGAGAGATGGCTCATCTGGTTTGTGGTATGGAGAGAGAGACCATTCACTCCTGTGGTCAGGCAGATGAGGAAAGGTCAGGCATGTTCCAGCATAATAAGCTGAAGTTTCTGAAACCCACAGGATAGATCCTTGCCAGGGTTATGCCTGCCACAGGAGTACCTCGGTGATCATCATGAGGGATCATCATGAGAGCACCCATCCTCTAGATTCTTCCCAGGAGGGCCTCACCATCAAGTCAGCCTTCCAAGTGGCCTTGTTGGAGGAGGTGTGGCCTTGTTGGAGGAGGTGTGGCCTTGTTGGAGGAGGTGTGGCCTTGTTAGAATGTCACTATGTCACTAGCCATAGGCTTCAAAAGCCTATGCCAGGCCCAGTGTCTCTCTCTCCCTCTCTGCCTGCTGCCTATGGGTCAGGAGGTAAAGTTCTCAGCTAGTGCTCTAGACCTATACCTGCCTCATTCCCACCATGATGATCATGAACTAATTCTCTAAAACTGTAAGCAAGCCCCTAACTGAATGCTTTCTTTTATAAGAATTGCCTTGGTCATGGTTCCTCTTCTCAGCAATAGAATAGTGATAAAGACATGTAGTTTTGGACACTGGGAAGGACACTTTGACAGCCCCATGTCTGGTAAAAGTTATAAAGCTACTTCCTGCCTCTAGGTCTCATTTCAGTGGTTCTCACATGGCTTTAGGTTAGATCTGGGATATTTCTGAAGTCTCCTTCCTAAGGGCAAAAATCCCACCACTCATGAAGGCATAGCCCTCCTAAGGGCTCCAGGTAACCCCAAAATCCCATATCTGAAACCAGCACTGTAGGAGTTATGAAGTCAACATAGAAACTACTGAGGGTAGTCAATGAGGATATTTAGTGACTCACATATATGTCATATACTTACCCAGATTTAAAAAAAAAAAAAAAAAAGAAAAGAAAAGAAACTGGCTGGATAGCTCAATCAGTAGCGTGCTTGACTTGAAAGCAGAATGACTCAAGAAAAATTTCTAGAACCTATGGGGGGAAAAAGTCAGACATGGTGGCACACACTTGTAATCCTAGTTCTGAAAAGTAGGAGTGTGAGGGACTTAATAGACAGCCAGCCTAATCTACTTTTAAGAAAAATTTTCTCAAAAACATAAGTAAATAAACTGCACCTGAGGAATGATAGCAGAGGCTGACCTTTCAGCTGCACAGGCATGTACATCACATACAACATATGCACACATACATAGGTATGTGAGAAAAAAATAAAGATTAATACCCAGTTCTAGGACATATGTAATTTTTTAATTCTTTTAGAATAAGCAACCAAGAAGAAACGGGAATGGTGGCAAGGAGACAGAAGGAAACCAACGCTTCCAGAACTCATGGAAAGACACATCAGAGAGATTCAATTTCATATGCAGCACACTGGTAAGATGAGGTATTTGAATTGCACTCAGTGCTAAGAAGTCTATGTATAAATGAGACCTGGAGATGTAGGTGTGTGTACATCTGTTAGATATGTGTACATATGTGTAACAGACTGTCCTTATCACTGTTCAATTGCTGTGAAAAGACTATCAGGCCATTGCAACTTTTATAAAGGAAAACATTTAATTGGGGCTGGCTTATAGTCTTGAAGGATAAGTCCATGATCATCACGGTGGGGAGCATGATGGTACACAAGCAGGCATGGAGAATTAGCTGAGATCTTTACATACTGATCTGCAGGATCAGGCCTGCCATGGATAAAATCACAAAGCTCACTACCAATAACACATCTTCTCCAACAAGGCTACTGCTAATCCTTCTCAAACAGTTTATCAACTGGGGACTGAGCATGCAAATATATGAACACATAGAGACCATTTGTAAGCATTGCAGCTCAGATGGAAAGGTCTCCTGGCTGTCAGGAGCCAAAAAATACCACAAAGTCACTGTAACAATCTCTGACCCAGGGAATGGTACCCAATGCAAGTGTAACAACTCTGCTCTGGCAGGGGAGAGTTTACCCAGCAAAGTTGTTACAGCTGTGCTCTGAAAAAGTGTCCCAGTCTGCTCAGGTCTAGGGAAGTGTCCCAGTCTGCTCAGGTCTAGGGAAGTGTCCCAGTTCTCCTCCACTAAGAGAAGTTTCCCCAGCAGTGTTGCAGCTCTAT
Organism: Sigmodon hispidus; assembly: GCA_004025045.1. NCBI lineage: Eukaryota > Metazoa > Chordata > Mammalia > Rodentia > Cricetidae > Sigmodon > Sigmodon hispidus. The sequence continues at coordinate 5,508 of PVIH01004075.1, read as the reverse complement.
CCATTCCTCTCTGCTCTGACTCCAGTGAAAGTTGTTACAGCTGGACAAAAATGTCAAATCACACAACAAACCTCATTCAAGAGATTTATTGGGAAGGAAAAATCTAGGAAGGTGCTTTCTCTAGGGTGGGAAGCAGCACCAAACTGAATAGGCTACAGCGCTTATCTAGGGATCCTGGGGGGGGAGCTTTCCAGGGTGGGCTGAGATTGGTAGATTTTTGTGATCTGACTTTGGTACAAACTCATAGATTGTTGGGATATTGTGCTTGGAGATTGGTGAAATTCTACAGCCTGACTCTGGGGAAGCTTGGGGATTGGTACAATTTCAAGCCCTAGTCAAGTCAGGGTCAGGGTGTTTTTCCTTGGCCCAGGTCTAAGTTCTAGTCAAGGTCAGGATGTTTTTCCTTGGTTCTTTTCACTCTATATCATTATCATTTAAACCATCACTCACAGAGAGGGAGAGATGTTTTGAGGACAGTGAGGAGGTGATTGTGAGACTGTGTGGCTGTAGGAAAAGCCTGTTTCTTCCTGTATGTCCCAAAAGAAACCTAGACAGGAAAAGTAATCAGCAAGAATGTCTACAAAGGCTAGGCACTATGTGTCTGCAGGAATACTCTGCAACCATGAAACAAGTCAGATAGTGCTATGTACAGCACCACTGATAGAATGCAAAGCACAAGCCTGATTAAAAATCTCACTTGAGACAGATGACAAACTGTCTATACAATTAAAATCATGAAGCAGTAGTAAGTGCTTTCTATGTATGTCATATGTAAGAAATAAAAAAAATGTGTAAAGTACATTTTCAAGGACTTACAAGAAAAAGAAACAGATACCTGAAGGGGATTTAAATATGAAACAGCATGTGAAGAAGAAAGAGAGGGGTGGCTTTGTTATCTGCAGTATCAACAGTGGTTCTCAACCTTCCTGACGCTGTGACCCTTTAATATAATTCTTCATGTTATGGTGATCCCAGTCATAAAGTTATTTTCATTGCTACTTCATAACTGCAATTTTGCTACTGTTATGAATAATAATGTAAATATCTTATATGCAGGATATCTGATATGTGACCCCCCCCAAAGGGTCTGTGACCCACTGGTTGAGAACCAGTGAACTAGGAGAACTAGGAGAATGAATTCAGTTCTAGTCTCCTGGGGTTAGTCAGCACTGTCATGCATATGGAGGCCAGAAGGCTGACTGGCCAGTGACTCTCCAGGATCTGTCTCAGCTTGCTCAGTGCTGGGGTTGTAAGTGCAGACCACCACATCCTGATTTTACCTTTACACGGGTTCTGGGGCTCGAACTCAGGTGATCATGTTTGCACAGCAAACATTTTTACTGATTGGGCCATCTTCCTAGCTCTAGATGGCATCTTTAAAGTTGTGGCATTTAAAAGCACTGAACCCATGGCATGTGTTAAATAATCTTATTCATTTGTGTGTTTTAGCCTTCAGATTCTATGCTAAGAAATGGGAACCAGTGTCCAAGGCTGGTGTGGGCCATTGCTTTCAGGTGAGATCGTGGAACACAAACTCAGCTGATCTTTGGCAAACATTATTGATTCACTAAGGTAAAGAGGTTTTAGGGGTGATTTGATCAGAATCTTTTATCATACAGCACAGGACTTTGAAACTTTACAACATTCAGGACCTCTTCAAGGTGCCATAATGGCCTGCTCCCCCCGCTAGTACTCTGCTGACTTTTGCTACCTGTGTTAGTGTGCTGCAAATGATTCCAGCTTAAAGTGCTGTCCCCCCCAACCCCACTCTGCTTCCCCGCCACACTTTTATACTCTCCTGGTTTTGGTTAAAGGAACATGGCGACAAAAGAAAACAGGATTCCCACTGAAAATTAATTTGGTTCCTCCCAAGTCCTCTGTTCCGGGAACAGCTCTGACTGTCAGTGACAATGGAATGTCCAATGAATTCTGTTTTGGAGAGCCAGAGAGCCCTACCGATGTATGAAGTACTGGTGGCTGAGTAGGTGTATAGTCTGTGCCGAGGAAGGACTCACTCTCTCCCAACCTGCACTGAAACAAATATTCCACTGAATGACACGGGTTTCAGGAACTTCTAGTCAGAATTGGAGGCTCTCTCAGGCTCTGAAAGATGCTTTCCTAGACAGACGCAGCTAATACCGAGAGGTAGCAGCAGAGGGAGCCCGAGCCTAACTATCCCCACGTCGCAGCATCCAGCCAAGGGTGGGAGAGAGCCTGGCTGCGCTGCAGCTGCACAGCTCCAGTTTACCCCGTGGGGACTCTGGGCCCAGAGCCAGTTCCTTTGTGGTCTGTGGTCAGAGACGGCTGTGTGCTCCGAAACTGCCACGGAAGACATTTCCAAGGAGTTTTCCAGGAGGGTCAGAGCCGCTCTCCTCTGGCTGGAAAAGTGTTCAAGGTCCCGGGTCTCTTCCCAGGCTGACGCCTTAGGGGAAAGGGAAGAATTTAAACTTCATTTCTACACCCGATTTAGCCCCTCCCAACGATGCCCTAAATTAATCCTATATCAGGCCTGGCTCTTTCTCCAAGTGGGACAACATGATAGGCTAGAACTTAGGTCAGTTTGAGGGAGGACCCTCCCGAAGCCAAGCCAGCTGTTGGAAGCACACTAGTGGGGGCATGATCACTCAGAGAAAAGATTTGACGCTTGGAAACAGTCAAGTCCCACTCAATCCCAAATGTATTAATACTGTAGGAAAGAAAGCACGGAATATGAAAGAGCCAGCTTGGAGCTAGTGGAGGCTGGGTAGATGAGGGTGCTTTGAGACTCTGGGTCATGTAGGGTATAGTAGTTATTTCGTGAGTTCACTGTTTCTTAGCTGGCATCTAAACCAGTTCTAAAGAAAAGTCTGAAAGATAACTAACTAAAGAAAATAGCCTTGAGCTGAAAGTTCTGAATAGGTTGGCTGATAGTTTGCCCAAGTTCCACATTGATTTAAGAATGTGCTCCTAGCATCTAGTAGCTTCACAGTCTGCAGATCTCCTCAGTCCTAGAATATTACAGAGATCGTGAAGATCAGCATCTGCAGCAGGAGTAGCCACGCCCTCATCCTCAGGTCCATGTGTGCCCTGAGACCAATACTGACCTCAGGAATCTTTGTTTCTTCATATTTAGAACAAATAGATGTCTCATAAGTACATACACATTTTTAAACATTTCAAATGTTTTCTTATTTTAAAAGTTCAAACAAAAACATTTTTCAAAACCCATATAGTCATGGCTTCAAAACCAGATTATAACCCTAGGTTTTTATGTGTGTTATAAACTTAAGTGCTATAGATAAATTATTCTCTTTTTTTAATCTTTTAAAATGTTTTTATTTATTATGTGAATTGGTGTTTTGCCGGCATGCCCAACTATATAAGGGTGTCAGATCTTGGAATTACAGACAGCCGTTAGCTGCCATGTGGACGCTGGGAATAGAACTCAGGTCCTCCAGAAGAACAGTCAGTGCTCTTAACTATTGAGCATTTTGTTTGTTTGTTTGTTTTGTTTTTTCCTGTGGTTGGGGTAGCTGTGTATGTGTGCATGTATGCATGCGGTATGTGAATGAGTATGTGTGGGTGCACTTGTCTACAAGTGACGTGTGAAAGATAAAATATCTTTCTCTATCCCAATTTACCTTTTTCTATACTCTCTGTCTCTGTGTCTCTGTCTCTGTCTCTGTCTCTGTCTCTCTCTCTCTCTCTCTCTCTCTCTCTCTCTCTCTCTCTCTGTTTCTCTCACCACCACGGCCATCCCCACTCCCCAGGAGAAAGGCTCTCACCTAGCTGGCCCATGAGCCCCTGGGATCCACTGCCACATTCTGCACTACTTCAGGGATTTATTTATCTAACTAGGGCTATGAGAGAATGAAGAAAGGACAGACAAATGGCTACAAAAACAGAAAAGCTGGTGTTTGGTGGTCCGAGCTTTCTCTGGAGGAGAAACAGCAACAGCAGCACCCTCAAAATTCAGCATGTTTATTTTATCCATCTGAATCAAGGACCTGGTTCATATACTGAATAAAAAGGTGGGTTCATGGTATGCAGCCGAACAAGGAGGCAGGTTTAACTGATCTTGGCAGGAAGTTCCTGCAGGGGAGTACTCTCAGGCTGTAGTAATCTTGGAGAGGAAGCTTGGTTGACCTTTTTCCACACACTGTCAACATTTTACAGTGGGACCAGAGGAAGGTTCGGCCAGTTCTCTCTGCCTAACCTGGGTAAGGCTTTGCCAGTTCCCAGTCTAAGATACTGGGGTTCTTGACATGGCTGGGCTCATGTTAACAATATAAATTCAATCAGGACTTCATCTGCCCTCTCCAATCCACCTGTATACCCTTTACCATGCCAGGCTTCTGTGTGGGTGCTAGGTAACTAAAATCAGGTCTTCACACTTGTACAATAAGCCCTTTATCCACCAAGCCATCTCCTATCATGTCAGCCCTAAACAAGTAATTTTTATTAGCTTTGATCTTAATGTTTCCTGCTTGTCTCATGTATTAATTCCCTTAAGGCAAAGAACCTACCTGAATTTATTCAGTCACTGTCCATCATGCCCCTGAAAAGTAACTTGGATGCCAACAATCTAATTCTCCACCTCATGACCTGGTAATGAGGCTGTTACATTTGCAGTGAAATACCTTCAATTAAGAATAAAACAAGAGGCAGCTGACTCTGCACCTGGCCACACACACAGCTCCTGCTGCTGAGGTAATCTGCAAGGCTCCCCACTACGACCCTGAACTGAGTGAACTGAGCAAACCAACTGCAGGGGTCTCTGAGGGGCGGATTCGAACCCTGACCAGAGGTGAGGAGGGTTCAGCAGGCCTCAGCGCCTGTATCCTGGCCTGGGAGGGAGAGTTGAGCTCCCATTGCTTTCGGTTCCTCCACCGGGACCAGTGCTCTCTGCGGCGTCCCAGCGCACTCTAGAGCAGGGGCAGCTGAACTCTGCACCTGGCCACACCCACATCTCCTGCTGCTGAGGGAATCTGCAAGGCTCCCCACTACGACCCCGAACTGAGCGAACCAACAACTGCAGGGGTCTCTGAAAGATAGAATCAAACCCTGACCAGAGAGGTGACAGGAGACACAAAAACCCAAGTGCCACAACTGACCAGGACCCATCTAATCGTGAACCACTAAAGCCATGGGCAAATGTCAGTGCAAGAAATTACATAATAATACAAAGGGCAACATGGTAACTCCAGAAGAGAGTGGCGATCTTACAAATACAAGACCTGAACTGAGCAATGAAGAGGAAACAGAAGGAAGCAACACCAAAAATTCCTTTTTGATGATCATCGAAGCTCTCAAAGAAGATATGAAAAAAGGCCTTAAAGAAATAGAAGAAAATACAAACAAAAAATTGGAAGAGATGAACAAATCTATGAAAGAAACATGCCAGGAACTAAAAGCTGAAATAAAAGCTGAAATAAAAGCTGAAATAGAAGCAATAAAAAAGGCGCAAAATGAGGCAAAAATGGAAATAGAAAACCTGAAGAAAAAAGCTGGAACTACAGATACAAGCAT